>JANHFX010008095.1:0-26526 GCA_027560015.1 Chloroceryle amazona
ACTAAACTAAACTAACTGACTGTTTTTCTTCACAAAAGAAGTGAAGTAAAATCCATTGTGGTTCAAGTTTATTTACTTTCAAGTAAGAAATCTTATTTACTCTGTAGAAGTTATCTACAGTATTTACTGTGTCTACATAGACTTGATCATTGGTTTCTATATGTTCTATATAGAATGGAATTAATTAGTTAGAACTATAATAATTGTTGTCATTTAAACCTTCAATCTATTTTATGTGGCTGCTAAGTTCCTTCTCCACACAGAATTTCAGGTACACTGACTCCTTTCATTGCCAATGCAGTGTTGGACAAAAGTCCCTGAATGGACGCAGTGAAAGAACACAGAGAAAGAGGGAAAGGATTGAGGTGTTTTTTTTCTGTGCTCTTTTCATCTTTGAGTGATATGGTAATTGGCAAGAATTCCTTTGTCAGGAGGAGAAAGAAGAGTCACATTGAAATCCTCCTGCAAGAGGACGCCACCAACGTTCTAACAGATCTGGAAAACAATGTCAAAGAGGCAGGGAGCCCCACTGTGGCAGGGAGCTCCATGCATTTGTCGTGTGTGGCTCACCTGCCATGAGAATGAATAAAGATCTGTAAGTCTGACAGACTGGAAGCTTTACACCATTTTCGCATTGTTTGCGAATATCAAAATATTATTCACATTATAGCTGAAACGCAGGACCTGTTGTACTGAAAATTAACACTTATTTTTGATCATTGGAGTGGGCTTACCCCTGTTACCCCTGTGGGTCAAGATAAAGACAGTTTAAGAAGTTAAACACCCTTTTTTCCTGTTGCTGGGAAAGTTCTGTCATTTAGAGAGCACACCAGGTATCTAAAGTGATCATGGCCAGTTAAGTACAAAATGTAAGGCATCAAATATCCTTTTCAGATGTAGCTAAACCCATTTTTAATACCTGAGGCCAAACTCCCTCTTCATCCAACCTTCATGTAATTTTCCAATGGCCATACCGGAAGCCAAGTGGAAGAGATTCCCCAGTAGGTTTTCTTCTGAGTACCTGCTTACTCAGCCTTCAACTGTTGCTGGAAAGTTTTACTTCTTGTGTCTTCCTCAAAGAAAACTAAATAGGAAAATATTGTAAAAATATTGTAAGCTAGTGCACAGGAAGTTCCGCCTCAACATGAGGAGGAACTTCTTTACTGTAAGGGTCACAGAGCACTGGAACGGGCTCCCCAGAGAGGTTCTGGAGTCTACTTCTCTGGAGATTTTCAAGACGCACCTGGATGCGTTCCTGTGTGACCTGTGCTAGATTCTATGGTCCTGCTCTGGCAGGGGGGTTGGACTCAAAGTTGTCCAGGGTCCCAATCCAACCCCTGACATCCTGACATCCTGTGAAAATATTTTAGCTTAGTTGTATTTTTTTTTTTTATTTTCCACAGTAGTTAATTATCTTTTATTAGCTTATTGTTTTTTGTTGTTTGGTTTGGTTTTTTTTTTGATATATGTAACAAAATTATTCAAAAGTGTCCCCAAATGTAAAGAATTATTGGTTTTGATTTTTTTTTCTTCTTCTTTTCAAGTTATCTTTGATGTTTGTGACCAGAACTCCAGTGCTGTTGCAGCCACGTCTTGAAGCACTTTCCCCAAGACTTGTGCCATTTCAAACATTCCCTTAATATTAAAACAAATGAAAATCAGGAGGTATCTAATTGTCCTGGTTTTGATTTTGTTAATAAAATGTGAAAGGTTAAAATGGAGCACAACTATTCCTCAAAGCTAAAGCCATAGCAGCTCCAAGTCTTCAAAGATGACTTGAAAGACTCAAAAAAAAAAAGTTACAATAAAACATAATATTTAAAATAATATCAGGCCCTCAGTTTCCACTGAACTTAAAGGAAGTTTCATAGTGACTTGGTCCCTCATAGGATCAGGTCCAGGATGAATAAAAGCGTATGAGGATTCTAAAGCAAGGCCAGCCTCTGTGTATATGCTTGTGTTGTAACACACATTTTGTCAAGGAATGATTCTTGGACAGCAAGACTTGTAGCCATTTTTTATTGAAGCCATTCAGTCCAACAGGTAGTTTCAAACTCACTGCGACCATCTAGATATTTACCTCAAATCATATTCCTAGCTTACCTTGTAGGGCAAGAATCAGGCATTTCACTGCTTTCTTTTTTTTTTAGTGTCACAATCTGGTTCACTGAGGCAAGCTTTCGTGAAAGGGAAACCTATTGTCACATGTATAAAGAGCTTGTCCATTATGCCCAGGAAAGATTAGTTTCTTCTTTACAGGAATTAACAGAAAAAGAACACTGCCTATACTTCCCCTGTCCGAGTTGTTAGATCCTTTCCAACCCTTGATAATATGCAAGTTAATCCTGTACACCAGAAACAAATTTAAACCTGTAAAAGAGAACCAAAGTGTACAATTGTCACTACAGACATACATTGTATTTCAGCGTGTTCAGAAATTGGACAGAAAATACTCCGTTTTTTCAAGGTTTGTATGAGCAAAAGCTGCAGTCTTTGGATCTGTATGGGTAACAATCTAGGTTTTATCAACTTTAGCTATGCTCGTAGTTTGGAAAATTTAGTTCACTGAAATAGCTGAAGATTATTCAGATGAGGCCAGCTGGTATGCGTGCCATATAGACCCAACTATATATTTAAACAGGTGCTTCAGGTACTCAGTTCTCAAGGTACAGTGTACTATAAGGTACCAGATACATTTTTAGTAGTAGGGAATGATTTTTTCTCAGCTAGCTATGGAAAAGCTTACATAGATTAACATTTTAAGACTGAAAAAAATCAATATTTATAGAGAAACAAGTTCTGCTCTGGTGCTGTGGTCACTGACAGTGTGCTTGACTCTTCTATCAAAAAGAGAAAAGCCTCTTTTAGGATATATGCAGCCAATTATTACAAAGGGGTGATTAAGTGGCTGAGATAGTTCTGAGGCAGAACATGATTTAGGTGTTGTGTTCTTTTTAATCCCACAGCATTCTCCCTTGTAAGTGAAATGGTAATTTCCTAGAGGCTAATCTGAGTCAACAAGTTCTTTGAAGCCCCTGTACAATGCTATTTTTATTTCTTGGTATTTAGCTGTTCAGACAGGGTTTCTGAAGCACACCATTTCATTTAGTAGGAAATCTCTGTTACTTCAACTGGTATCCACCTTTAACTATTTACATAGCTCTTTGGTGGGTCTGAGCCACCATTACAGTCAAATACTTTGCAACATCTCTGAAAAGCATGAGTGTTGACAATGTCAGTCATTTCTACCTGGAAGACTTTTTCAGCTCTTCATTAAGGTAAAGGTATAGTAAAAGTGCTAACAGAGAAGGTTTACTAAGTCTTCTGTATCAAGCAAAGACCCTGACTTATGGAAGAATTGATAATGCCTGAGTTCCAGCACAGAAAGGACTAAACTGCATATTAGGGGAAGAAGCTCAGCAAGTAGAAGTAATCACCTCTTGCCACGGAAGAAATACCATAGAGTTTAGTACAATATTGCATTTTTAAGTCCATTTCAGGAATTCTAGAGCATAAATGTAAATGTCTGCTAAACTCTATAGAAACAACTAGAAAAATCTGTAGGAAGAAGCCAGGTCTGTATGTTATCATGTATGTTCTTTTATCAAGATCTCAATAGAAATTTATTTCTTTACATTACTCATTGTTACTATAATTTTCTATTAAACTGTCCACTCTTTCTGTCACATCACCTTATGATATCTGCTAGCATCCATGATAATAGTTGGAATACATGAAGTGAGTATGGAAAGCAAAGAAATATTTTAAAGCTATTCAGGTGGTTTGATCCTTTCCTTTCCACTGGTGCAACAGTTAAACTATTATAGAGAGAAAACCAATTAATATCATCTAATTATTTCCTTGCTTGCTTTTCAGCAAACCCTCTATTATGTTTTTTGCTTTCTTCAGAGCACTTAAAAGCTTCTGTCATAACCCTGTGAATTCCAAGGTGGTATCTCCTATTTCTGTTTTAATAAAACAGGGCATAAACCTTCATGTAAGAAGCATCTTTACAAATAAAGGTGATCTTCTTTAGTAGTAGAAAACATGCAGGATTTACAGGAATTGTTTTTCAAGTGATCCAGATGGACAGCATTAGAACCCAACTTCAGCCTACATGTGATGGAGGCAGCAGGAATTTCTTCATGGTGTGCTAATGTTCTGTTTCATTGTCACTTGGGAGGAGGTATCTTTTTGGCAGAACAACACTCCACTTTGAAGTGGCAGGTAGAAAGACAAATGCTGAAACTGTTCACAGGAGTTCCAATTAGTGCCAGTGTTGATAGGTTTCATTGCCTGTATGAGCTCCAGCTAAACAACTAAGGCCCTAAATGGCATGCAGAATTGCAGAGTAATTAAACATTTTGTTGTATGCTGCAAACAGCTCCTTCTGTCTTCTCTTAACAATATATACACAGGGAACATAAAAAGAGATGGAAGATTTTGCACTTCTCAGCTTACTGTTGATACAGACCAAAGACCTTACAGGTGAAAGACTCCATATTCTATCAGGTATCCCTGGAGCCATAAAACCCTTGGGACAAAGCACACAGGATGACCAAATTAAAACTAGTGATTTGCACAGCAGGACATCAGGCAAATGTATCATAAGCACAAAGCTTACTTTAGCATATTGGCAGCTGTTTGTTGCAAACAGGTGATTAAGTGTTTGAGATGGTCCCGAGGCAGTGCATGGCTTAAACTTTGTGTTCTGGTCTGTTCAGTCTCACACCACACTTCCTTGTAAATTATGTCTTCGCATTTGCAGGAGACAGATTCAGAATATTTGCTAAATGTCATGAAGTCTGCATGGATTTCCTGCACTGTAGCTGAAAGCTGATTCATTTGAAAGCTGGTTAAAAAATTGGATTGCCTTGATATTGCTAACAAATTTCTAATAATTTCACATTGTTTAATCATCTACAGAAATATCTCATGTGGGTAAACTAAATGATAAGTGTAGCTCATTCAATTAAAGGTAATAATTGAGGGCCTTTTCTAAAGTCAGGTAGGTCATGCCGAATGCTAATAAAAGTAGACCGCTCTTCTTACCTATCACTGACTGTGTCAAACAGTGCTTGAGTCAGCTTATTTTTCATAGAAATCTTTTTTTTCCCCTGATCATTAATTTGATCCATGCATTTTATCTCCATTTGCCTGGATAGATAGTTCTTTTCTGTCTTTTTGGCACAGTACCTCAGGAGACCATGAAATAACACCTGGCAGTTGTCACTGCAGAAACCTACATTTACCAGCAGAACTGAGTTTCCTACTGGAAAACCTATTTATTTTTATTTCCTTGCTCTACTTTTGACTTAAAGAACACTGTGCTCTCTTTATCTGAGAGGAGATGGAGACAAGACTGTCATCCCCACCCAAGACCTATATGTGCACACAGCTCATGCTGGAATGTACACAGGTGGAGTGAATTTCTCCACCCTAGGCACACATATCTATCTCATACTTAATCCAGTCTCCTGTCTGGGCAAAGATGTACTGCTGCCTGCCTCTCTCCTCCCATAACTGTCTGCAACAGGTCTAGATGAAAAGTGAAACAGATCGCTTGTAAAAGCTGTGATCCCTGATGCCTGACCCCATCCAGCCATACCTTCCGCCAGGAGAGGAGGGGTTGAAGGAAGGTATTGGAGAAGCTTATATCAGATGGACAGACACAACTAGATGTCCCTAATGTTTAACCTGCAAGTGATTTCAGTTCCTGAGTACATACCATCCTCCCTTTTCTGCTTACTTGGGAAGGAAGTTCAGGTATGGAGGCTGGATGGGAGTTGTGGTATGTTGTCACGGGAGAGGACCTTCCAGTATACTGACGGCAACACCAAACCTCAGAGCAAGAGGCTTGTAGACAAGTAGGATCTTTAAGTCTTCAGCAAGCCAAGAGCCTTTGGTGGGAAGCCGAACTCATTGACTCAAGTTATTTCAGTGGATGAATCTAATTTCTCCCTTCCTTCTCCAGAAATAATTTGTCATCTTGCTTTGCTGGTGTGGGCCAATGACACTTTGTTACCTCAAAAGGTGTTACGTGGGTGTGCTCATGTTTGTAAATGAAGTGGGGCAAAATTTTTAATGAATACAAATTTTGCCAAGAAAACTTTGGAAGTTAAAACTATGTGAAAAAAATTGACTGAAATAAAAAAAATATATATACCTGGTAATATTTTGAAATGCCAAGAACTTTACTTTGACATTTTCAAGTAAAATTGATGGGCTTTCCTGCCAAGCAACATTTTCAGTTAAAGAGAACAACAGAAATTCGAATGTAAAAAGGAAAAACACAGGATTTAAATAATTTTGAAATATGTAAAAGAACAAAAATGATGGACTTAAAAAACATTTTGAATTCATAAAATCCTGATAGGGAAAGAGTTGTTTCTTCTCTCTTCCCCAGAAGAACTTCTGCTTTCATCATAACTGATTTTTTTCCTCTTACATTTTGGCAGGTGAGTCACCAGACTGTAACAACATACTGTTTATTCATAAGGCACTTTGAAACAACCAGAATATAATGGCCAAATTTCACAGAATCAGATACTCACAAAATGGTAAGTGCTGGGAGGGGTCCCTGGAGATCATCTAATCCAGCACCCCTGCCACGGCAGGTTCACGTAGAACAGGTTACACAGGAATGCATCCAGGTAGGTTTTGAATATCTCCAGAGACGGAGACTCCACCACCTCTCTGGGCAGGCTATTCCCTCTCTGGGCAGGCTGTTCCAGTGCTTCGTTACCCTCAAAGTAAAGTTCCTCCTCATGTTTAGATGGAACTTCTGATGTTGAAGTTTGTGTCCATTACCTCTTGTCCTGTTCATTTATATGGTCTTAATCACTTTGTTCATTCCAATTACAGGTGACATTATCAAACAGTTATTGCTATAATTCTCTATGGGGACAATTTTCTGTCCTAGAAACCTTTATCAGACACTCAAATATCAGGGATAAACCATATTAAATAATAGTAATCAAACAGTGAACTAAGATCTTTGCTACTGAGTTTAATGCAAGTTCAAATATTTTGTAAAAAACATCTTATTACTCCAAAATATGGAGAAATATGAAGACACTGCAAAAACAGCAGACTCTTTAATATAGTTGCAAATATTACATCACCACTATGTCAGAGGACTCTCCACACAGCTTTATAGCTCACAGTATGTCTTTTGTTTAATGTAAAGACTTCTGTGTACAGAAACATCCAACTCCATTGTCATAAATGATTAAAGACAATTTTTGGGGCTGTGAGCTTTTTTTATGACTATAGTTCATAGTGCTTAATCCCAGCAGTAGTCCATGGAAGAAAATGAATGAAAGAGTCATCTGCAATAGAAAAATTGCCCTATATCAGTGATAAATATAAGTTGAATATGAAGTATGTAGGTGATTCTGGGAGCAGCTGCAGAACAGGGTAGAGGGACTGCTGATCTGTTCTGCTTTATGTTAGAGGAATGTACCTGAGAAGCCAAAGGGATGCTTGTAAGACTGTTAAGTGGTAGCGTGTATACATCTTGGACTAGGGAATTTTGCCTGCTAGTTGGATTGACCATTCACATGTGTGTATAGCTGGTGAGCTATTTGTAGCTGTTCATTCAACCTAGAATCAGTTAGTGTTGAGGAATCCCTTTCATATTACTGCAACCCGTAATGGAGAAAATGCTTTCACTCATACAACTACACACGTGTTCATAATCATATTATTGGTGTCCTTTTCAGCTGTTCTTGAATAATTTTAGAGGGAAAATATGATTGCTTTTTCTCTTCATAGAAGTAGAGAGCATTTTTTTTAATTGCAATTTTATTCACCTCGACAAATAAGAGTAGTTTATGTTCTAATAAGTTTAAGTCCATCAAAATACCTGTATCTTAGTCCTACTTAGTTACCTAGACATGTAATGGATTCTCTCTCATCTTGCATTTCCTCTGAGAAATGATTTTTTGGCATCTAAGTCAAGACTGAGGTATAATTCAGTCACAAATTCAAAGTCTGTGTTTCTTATAGAAAAATCCTTCCCAAGCCTCATTCCTCCCCAGTCTTCACTTGTGTTAGGATAGAGTTATGTACTACCTCACTCACTCTACTCTTGGTGGAAGGAATCACCTTTGGAAGAATGAAGCTCCCTTCATCAGTTTGCTTATTGTTTAATGCTTAGGAAAGTCTCTCCACAAGCAGAAAGCAAAGATTTGAAACTTGCTTCACTCTGGAGTGAAGTGATCCAAGTATTCACACTTCCTGAGTGCAGTAACCACTGGACTCTTACATGAAAGATGCTTTTTTCTTGAATTGTTTTGAAAAGAATCTTCTAAAAACAAGTCCTGTACAAGTTTAGTTGTTGATTGTTTTTTTTTTCTGTATGGTTGTTTTTTGTTTTTTTGGGGGGGGTTTTTTGATTGCTTTTGTTCATTTGTTGTTTTGGTTTGGGGTTTGTTTTGTTTGTTTGTTTGTTTGTTTTGGTGGGGGGATGGTTCAAAAATGCTTTTCTGTCTTTATGGGATCTGGTTTGAAGATTTTAAAATAGTAACACAAGTCTTAAAAAATACCACTTTACCTGAGACACAATGCAAAATATTGTCTCATGTTCTTCGGTCTGGGTTACACCACAGGTTAAAACAATCAGTGATGTCTCTAGTCTTCATCTGCAGGAATCTAATGATAAGTATATAATATATCAAAAGTATATAATAAAAAGATTTAATATCTTTGCTATTATACTGCAATGAGCAATAACATAATTTTGAGAATTAACATGTAGTGTGATGTTAGCACTTTTGGGCAGATCAAGATTTTGCACTGAAAAATGTTGATCTTTTTAAAACAAAAGAAAACAAAACAATCTCTTTATCGGCAGGATGAATGAACCCCTTCAATACACTGCAAATGTTACCCTGGCTGTGATCCAAGGGTTGTGATGTGGAAGAACGAAGTTGCTTAATTTCTGCATTTGAAGCCTTTGTTAAAAAATGTTTTAATCTTTTCTTGACTCCACTGTAGTTTAAAGCCTGGTTTAACATTCCAGCCAGGCCACAACAAAGAGCATCATTGTTTGACATGCTTTTCCTACGGAGCCTGTCAGATGTGCTGCATTATCTAAACAATGTTGGCAGCAAGTACACAAGTAGCAAGTGTGAACCAAATCAAAGATGTCCACAAATCCAGACTCCAAGCCTGAACATTCCCAGTCTCCAAGGGTATAGCAAAGTCTCTGGTTATCAATAAGCCTAATCAATGATAATTCTGTAATGCAGGATTTGAACCAAGAACTTAATGGCTTCCTGATGGTGGGGAATAGCACCATGACTTGGTGTTTCCACTGCACATTGGAACCACCAGTTTAGGAACAACTCAACTTTTCTTTTTACCTCACATACCCAAAAAGAGAGTTGATCCCAGAATAATGTTGCCTGATCCTTTGCTGACAAACAAGACCAAGTCCTAGGGTACAGAATAAGCAGTGAATCTATGGGCTTGGCTGCTGCTTCTCTTTCACTGGCCTCAGTGGCAGCTTCCAATCTATTCCATTTTGCTTGGCACCATCCTAGCAGCAGTATCCACCTCACTAAAATCTGCCTATGCATCTCTTTGGGTGAGTTTTTCCCCACCTATTTCCATCTAAATGAATTAAACTAGCAAAGATCTCCCATTTAACTTTGAAACTGGTCTGATTCATGATGAGTAAAATGTGTTTCGGGCTGATTGTATGAATAGTTCAGCTTGAAGTTCTGAGGAAAGCAGTGCAGAGAAGCCTGCTACATTAGGTCTTTGATGCTATGAAGATAAGCACCTTCCGAGTAAAGAAAAATACCTGGGGAAGAACTTCAGAAGTTCATTAACTTATTTTATTCCTGTATCATTCCTACTTCAAAAGTATGACACTTTGAAAGACGTTTAATTTTTCAAAAATACTATTTTGAGAGTATACTTTAATGCAAGCTACAGTACCCTTGAAATAACTTTTAGAGAGTGTTTCAGGAAAGTTCCACTAAAAAACAAATTTAAGGGCTGAAAACAAGAGTAAATATATTCAATACAATCAACTAGTACTAGTAAATATGAATTGTGGTTTCATATGTTTGTCAAGCAATAACATTTAGTTTCAGGTTCTGTGACAGTATTAGAAATTTTACCGTGGGAGGTGTCACCATATAACACACAGATTAAGGGGCCAGGATGTGGTAGATGATTCAGTTGAAGGTTCTGGTCTTTGCAATAGGGTAAAATTAGGTTCAGCTGTGTGATCTTAGAAGGGATAGAACCTGCACTTGATTTCAGCATACCACAGCAGACCAAATCGTGCCTCAACAGCCTCTGTGAAAGAAGGGGATCTTCCTTTTACCACCTCATTACTCCGTGTTGTCAAATATTTTACTTTCTACACGCACAAAATGAAACCCTTACTATTTGAGTGCTGTACAGCATTTAGCTACTGTGACTAAACGTAGGTGTAAATATAAAAAGGCATCATCTTGTACTGCCTTTTTGTATTATTCTTCAAAAAACAGCTCTCACTTTTACAATTTTATTTTCTTTTAAACAAGGAATTTTTTTATTATTATGACTAAATACACAGCAATAAATTTAGCAGAACTCTATAGCATGACAGGTATTTACCAGAAATGAGGAACATGTCATGTTCCGTTCTTTGATGTCAGATCTGCAGCCTTATAAGGAATTAAAAAATAAATTATACAATACTTACATAATAAACAATTTCAGCAAAGGGTGTATTTATTTTTGTCATGTACTTTTAATATAACACACAAAACTTCTATTATTTAAGTTTGAGCAAATGAGGATAATTTTTTTATTATTGTATGAAATTTGATTTTATGCTCAGTAATAAAGAAAAAAGTAAATTACAATTACTATTTATAAGAAGGCAAATTTTTCTCTTTTTTTTTGAAGAGTTGAAAGATTAAACTGCAAAATTTTGGACTTTCTTGGAATAGAATGTTATTTCAGGAAGATAGGAGGAGAAGAAAATATTTGTACTAGGTGACAATAAGTCTGTTCATTTAACAGAAATTTTCTAACTCTTATTTTTGTTATCCTTATTTTTTATTTATATTTTATTGAAACAATTAAATATATCAGTATAGAAATAAAAGATCATAATGAAAATGTAGAAAGACACAAGACAATCTCCAATAGGATGTAATAAAAAAGGCTGACAGCATGCCAACAAGTATGTATCATTTCTTCTACTTTGTGAATAGGGTGACAAGTTCTGTCTTTGTAAGAATTATTTGGTTTCAATTAAAACAGTCTTATTGTAAGAATAGATTCATTTATGGCTGAACCTCATTATTTATTTTAATACTGTAATTATTAATTTCAATCTTCTAAAATATTTTAATTCTTGTTTTCAGAAACTCTGTATTTCAAATAACTTCTAAATGCTAGATTTTATAGGAAGGAGATATTTCACTATAAGAGCAATGTCAGCATGAATAAAGCAGGGCAAAAGGAAGCTCAAATGAAAAACAAATGACATAAATAATAGTAAAGAGATTTAAGAAAGTATTTGTTAATGGTGCCAACCCTATCAATTTTATTCTGCCTGGGGGAAAACCATGACTGACCACTGAATATAGATGCAAAATTTGTTCTATGTTCAAATTCTTATCCTAACTTCATGTCAACTCACAAAGAGAATAAAGGCTTGCAGCTTTGCTTTCTCCCAGATTTGAAACTTTAAACAAGTTGAATTTTCAATAATTTTCACAAATTTAGAACTGTGATTCTCTCTTCTCATTCAAATGTGTTTTCCCTTTCTGTTTCTTTGTTAGAATCTTCCTAAACTTGGCTGTGTATAAAGAAAAAATAAATAATCAGAGCCTTTACAGTTAATGACTAAGAAAAAGGGCTTTGCATGGTGAATCTGGAAGAACAATACATCTCCTTTTATCCAAGAACTTGGGGTACTCTTCTAGATCTAGAGGCAACTTCTACCTATCATAAGCTCCTCGTCATCCAAATAAGAGCTCACACAGTATGCAGAGACTGCAAATGCCAATTTCACATCTGCAGTACTTCATTCTCAGAGTAACAAAATTTTCATTTCAGGCTTCCTTTGCTCATCAGAAATGGACTAAACACACACTGCCAACTGTGCCATCTGCAAACAGGAGTCACAAACAGGAAGTTGTCTGTCCTCTTTCATCCCTGATGATTCTGGAAGAAAGTCAGTCAGGTCTTGAACCGCATAAATTTTTCTTCCTCCACAATCAGTACACCTGTAATTATCATGCACATAGTTAATGTTCCCTTTCTCTCTCTGTCAACCTTGACAGAAGAAGAAAACAGCCTTCAAAGCCTGCTCTCCTTCCTAGGCAAAACTTAGCAGGGTGGTAGATAACTAAGTACCTGGAGTACTCAGGTACAGCCACCACTGGAAGAACCCAGCTTCTCCTCTTAATCACCTAAGGCTGCTATGTGTGATGTCCAATCAATATTCCAGCTCAAAATTATAGTAGTCAATTGTGACCAAAAGTTATTACCTTTTTACATGACTATAAAATACAGATAATACATCCGCCCTTTTAGATGGCATCTCTAACAATTGCCATTGAGGAGTAATGCTTTATTAAAAAGTCTGGTTGGAGTTTAATGAAACCTGTGTAAAATTTTAAACTGTAATTATTTTAATCTTGCTTCCCTGGCAGATTAATGAGGAGCATTTAACATCCTTTCTCACTGATCTCTTCTAATTTATTCCTTCAATATTTATTCTCTTTCTGTTTTAAGACTGGCCAGAAATGATACTGGATTAACTCAGAAGATATGGAAGAAATCAGGTAACTGCTTTTATTCTTTTGTTGTTATTTTGAATTGCTTTATAACTAGCAGTGACCAGATGATGCTTTGTTTTTAAGGCAGTTTAAACTGGCAACATCCATTTGTCTTACACAACTGAGTAATTTTTTTGGGTCACAATCCACTTACACAGCAAAATCTTACTAGCAGAAGGTGGCACAGGTCCCCACAGCCTCAGGAGAATTTGCAGACCAGAGCCCACATCTCTGTTTGGAAAAAAACTTCCTTTTTCACATGAGCACCATTTTCCCCTAAAGTTTGAAAGGGGCTAAAATTTCCAGAATAGGTCATTAGAAGCCACAAGCAAGGCCTTATTTTTAGAAGTAAAAAATGTGGCAAGAAATGTCATAAAAGAAACTCCTAGGAAGTAATGGCTTCAAAAAAATCATGAGAGCTAAATAACTCCCTATAAAGCTCATCTTCTGTGATTTTAGTGGGCAGTAACATATTTCAAGCTTTCCATGAGAGTCTTAGCTCAGCAGAGAGGAGAAATTCAGAGTCCTGCTCTACAGGGAAGCATCACAGAAGGATGACACCATTGAAAAGGTGTGCAAAAGGCAGCATTGAACAGGCCCACGTGAATTTTGAGGTGTTTCATGAAGGCAGCTTGTGCCAGAAATAAAGAATTCAGACGCAAGACAGACACCTGTTGTAGAAGGTCATTGGAGCCCACCTGGTGTACATTACCTTCATATATATGGGTACCTGTTTGGGCCTGTTTCTCAAACTTTCTGTTTATCTGACTACAATACCAATTGTATGGGGTTCCTCAGCTTTCTTTGGTGTCTGCTGAGGAACAGGTTTGACTAAACCTTTAAAAGATCATCGTTAAGTCAGATGAATTGCAGCCCCAGAACTGGAGGAGTGGAGGTGAAGAAGGTCCACTGACATAATAACTTACAGAGATATACTCTGGGAAGAGCAAGGAGGCTTTTCCAGTAAAAGGAGATGTAGCTGCTTCTTTTCACTGAAAAGTGAAAAGAAAGTGGAAAAAAAATACAACTTTTTTGACATATGCTGAGGAATTAATTTTTTTAAAAGTAGTTTTAAAGGATTTATTTGGGGATCAAGCCAAGAGTATTGCCTCAGTAGTATCAGATCATTCTTGTCTGATTTTGACCTTTAAACTGTTTTACTAAGCTTTTTTATATATTTAAAGACACTTAATTCTGTTACAAAAAAAAAAAGATCTTTTGAAATGCAAAACTTAAACATACTTGGCCATTTCTGACAACCTCATTTTTTAATTTTTTTTGTATATTTGTAAATATTTTGCCTTGAACAAAATAGTCATTTTCCATTGGGAAATGGTTTTCATTTTAACTTGAAAGACATAAAAGTCAATTGGGCATTGGGAGTAGAGGGAGAAAGTGCAGGTTATCCTGTGGCACTTGTTTCATTAGTTCTACAAAATAATGCAGAGAGCAACATTACACCTGAATCAAAATATGTCCTACTTCTTACAAGGAAAAGTTATTCAGGGAAACTGTCCTTCCAGGAGACACCTATGTGCTGCCACTTTGAGAAGAAGGGGTATAGGAAAGCAGGAGAAAAAAGGTTTTCAAATCAAACTGGAGGTGAGTGCCACAAGGAAGTCCATGAAAAACACAGTCAGTGGTATCCAAGAGCTCTGAAAGGCTCACTGAGTTACAAAGAGAAGATGCTTCAGCACAAATGCTGCCCAAGACTGCACTTCAAAAAATCTAGCAAAGAAATGAGGGACTGGGGCCAGGGAACGGGAAGGATTCAACCAAAGTGGAACAATAACTTGTCCAAGCACAGATCATTCCTAAAAACTAAGAAAGCGAAGATTTTACATAATTAAAGGTGTGGCTGCTCCAGAAAAGTACATAAGCCCAGGGGGATTAAGACTGGTCTAGACCAAAAAGGGTTACATGGTGATAAATAACTCTTAGAAATGGTAATTATGTTATGCCCTAATGTTATTTACTGCCTAATATTGTTCATTGTGACTCCTTTAATTAATCTACCTGACATTCTCACTAACTCATTCCTTTTATCCTTTGCTGAGAATAAAGTTCCTTTTTATCTTAGCGCTTTTATGTTCATTCTTGGGTGAATGCATTATGAAATTAGATGCCCATGTGCATTCAGAGCATCCATGGCACTCACTTTTGGGGTTCACAGCAATCTCATTACGCCTTCTAATATTATTGAAAGTTCTTGACTCCCAATCACTTAGAAATCAGTTTACCCAAGACAGGAAAGAAGTTTCTGAAGTATAACATTCCCCATCTCACAAAAATCCTCAGAGTGAGTTCTTAGAGTCACTCTTAGGATAAGAGAAATCCTCCATACTTTTTAAAAATAAAGATTTTTCACTAGGCTCTAAGTCACTTTGAGAAACTATCTAGCTAAATTATTCAGAAATTTTCCTTGGCCAGTTTGCCCAAAAAACTCACAAACACCCCACATTATTGTTTCCCATTATTTTTTTCCCTGCTTTTACTCTCTTAGGTTATCTTTGAACTACTTTCAATTACTCTGACTGGTCAAACTCTACACAGAAAATGCTCCAGTTCCCTGAAAGAGATCTTCCTGATGACTTAGGCAAGAAATAAATATAATTATTTCACCTTGTGGTAAATCGCCCATAAACAGCTCTATGCTACAAAGCATCATCCCATGGCCCTTTATAATTGTGGTGGCTAATTCACGAGCCACATTTTATACGGTAATGCATACTCCAGGGCAGATTAAACAAACAACTTGTTTATAAACAGTTTAATAAGGAATAGCTATGATGCACTCAAATGCTTCGTTTCCCTCTGCATATGCAAAGGAGCTTGCTTCCTATTTTCTTTATACAGATGGCACCAGCAAATTCCTCTTCAGAGGCCTTTCAACGAGTGACCCTGCAGCAACAGAAACCCACGTCCCACAGATTTGCATCTGCTGGTAAGTCCTCAGCAAGGGTGGAATGATGGCCGAGTCTAGCACTGCCCATCTCGCTAGAGAGTGTCTTATCTGCCATCAGCCTTTTTCCTGTGTGTTACATGCAAAGTCCCCATGTCACAGCACAAGCTTCCAGGACTGTTCTCAAGGGAGCCTTTTCACACATCACCCCTCCGAGTTTAGGGCCAAGCTCTCAATAGCTGACATGAACATCCAGGCTCATGTCTTTGTTTCCCCCTCTCATGAGCCCTCTTTCTACAGCCCTGATAAATGAGTATGGTTCCATCATCATTCAGACAATAACCTTTTCTCACATCACTTAATTGCCATTTCCCTCCTGTTTGCCTGTAATTTTATTCTCTACCTGTGTAGTATTTTAGAGATTTAAAACCATACATAATAACAATTTCTCGGTGGTTTCTTCACAAAATGTGTTGGTAAGCCAGTCTGTTGCTCATTCCTTTACCTGGCTTGCCTACTGATGTTCTTTTGTTCTTTGATTTCTAAGCTTTTGGCAGGGATATGTTTTTCTTCTGACAATATAGCACAGGGTGCAAAGGCAGATCTTGCCCAGAGATAAAATGGTTAGACGTATATTCTTTGAAGTCCTATGAACACTAATAATATTAATAGCAAAACTTCTTTAAGGATACCACACGTGAGGAGTGAATCTGGAGTCAAGGATGTAATATTATTGATTTTCTGATTAAATGGTGAGACGTTTCAGTGGAAAAAAAAATAATTTAAAGGCAATATATTTTTTGCTCAATTTCTATTTTATCAGACATACTGAGAATTCAAATTCAGTTCAAAACTGTGTTTTGTGATTATTTTTGCCATTCCTGTGGGAGTTTTCTACAGTAGGTCTTCAGTTTAGCTGAATTCTGTAACTTGCCTTAATGATAGTATTACTATTATATCTTACTGCATTGTTGAACTAAAACACAGAGATATCCAGGATTTTAATGTAAAACTGCAGCTGTTTGAAAATGTGCAGTCAGTGTCATCTTTGAAGCATATCATCCCGCTGGGCACTTAGGTATCTTCTGTTTTCCATATTACACATATTTAAAATATATAAAGCAGAATGAAACTCAGAAAAGATGGATATCTAAGCTACTTGTGTGACACTACAACTCTACATGGCTACCAACATAATAATACCCAATACCCAAGGCTACGAGTAGCAATAATTATACGAAGCTTAGCATGGATTCTCACTAAACTGATGAGCTCTGCTCTGATGCCTACGGATATTAAACACCAGTAAAATTTGGGTCCTTGTTGTGAGATACTAATCAAACATATGTTCTACCATTCTGATCTATCTCCACTATTATCATGATGATACTCCAGAAAGCACAGAGAGCAGTACACAGTTTCATGCATTTCCCATTATCAGATAATAGACAATAGACTGTACTGAAACTTCTGAGGATGAAAGAAGAAGTACATTAGTATTAAAAAAAGAGAAGGAACAAATAGGACAAATGCCTGGTTGCCAGGGTGAGAACTGTGGGCTTACATCCATTAGCTTAGGAAAGACTGAGAGTGCTATGGGTGTATTTTATTGCTTGTACTATCTGTCACTCAAGCGAGGAGTTTGTGGCAGCATAGCTACAAGTTGTGAAATAATATAGTGAGCTGTTAACAAACTTTTATTCTGCTTCATTCTGCATTACACATCACTTGGTAACATGAACAAATGAATGCTATACAAATCAGTGTTCTCATAGGCTATACAAGATGTTTTGCATTTTCTATTTTTTTTCCCTTGGAAAGAATAA
The DNA here is from genome assembly GCA_027560015.1 of Chloroceryle amazona. Taxonomy (NCBI): domain Eukaryota; kingdom Metazoa; phylum Chordata; class Aves; order Coraciiformes; family Cerylidae; genus Chloroceryle; species Chloroceryle amazona. The sequence goes on from JANHFX010008095.1 coordinate 17,526, forward strand.
ATACAGCTACACTTGCTGGGTGCTCTTTGACCCAGTGCTACTCTACATCACTTGGAGACTTTGTCACTTAAAGCAATACTAGTCATTACCATTACTAACCAATGCATTTTAGAAGTTAACATAGCCAGACACTGTAAACAGCTATAGTCTTGAAAAGCAGAATTAAAAATTGTCCTAGTTCATGGCTACAGCTCCTCCTGGGGCCATAGATGCTTGTCTTAGTTTCTTCACTTTTTACGGAAGAGATTAAAGACACTAAGCCAGATAGAAAACTGCAGTTACAAGCCCAGGCAAAAAAGATGAGGGGACATAACAAGCCTAGGCAAGCTCTCAGCCCCTGTCAGCACCAAGTCAGCAAGCCTAGGCAGGGACTCAGAGATACAGCATCTTCTCTGTGCAGACATCATATGGTCTAACGCTAGCCATCTAAAGTTTCTGCATTTGGCATCCATGTTTCAGCTGTAGTTTCTGGAGGAGAGCAAACTTTTGCAGGATGCCATTCACTGCTTTTGATGACCCACGTATTAAGCTGGCACTTCCACATCATTGTTCATCCCAGTTGTTTTTCTCCTTTTCTACTGTTTTCCTGCTATGATACCTTCATTTATATCCAAATAACATGTAGGTCTGTATACAGAGCTTGATAGCTTTTCTGGTTGCAGAGTTTTGAGGGAGAACATGTGTTCTTAAAACAACTGATCAAAGATGTTTCATATCCTGAAGTTAACACCTGATTAACATTAGATTCAATATTACATCTATTTGCAATAAGCATTGGGGTGCCAAATACCTGATCCAGGAAAAAGGATTTTGTCTTAAGATCCCCTCATTAAGTAGGGAAAGAAACTTGGACCATGACTTCCCCCCAGCATTCAGCGTCTGTAAGTTGTGGCAGTTGTGTGCATAGAAGGGGAAATACAGTATCAACTATGTATTGCCCACGGGTACTCTCTTGAAGCTTCAAAAATCACCAAAGCTCAAGCATTTGTTAAAATACTGATAGTTGTTTGAACTCATATTCACACACAGAGTGCTCTTTCATTGTAAATGAAAATACTTACCGTTCTTCCCTCCCAAGAATTTTTCAAAGAAACTGGATTCTCTTTGTTGAAAATTGAATACTGGAAAATATTTGCTTTTAATATTTAAAACCCAGTTTTGAAAAATATAATTAATATTTGAAAATGGACTATTTTCCTGTTTTCATTTATGGGAAATGTCAGCATAAATAATAAATTAAAAACAACCCCTTTTTTTTTCTCTTTTCCCAACTTTCCCATGAAAAACAAATGGTATTTTCCTTCAACTTTACTGGCAACAGAAATGTCAATATAGAAAGCCTTCAGGCATCAGGCTGGGTTTCTCTTCAAAAGCACAAGGTTAATGAGAATATTGAGAATCATCAGGAGCTCACAACTCTGAAGGAACCTCAGATCCATCTGCTGGACTATTTGCTTAATGACTCACAGGAGGGTGAAAGGTTGAATTATCAGCCCTTCTCTGCTTCCAATGATCAAATCCTCCCAGAACCTGATCATTCAGCTTGCCTCCAAGACATTAGAGATTCCCTGGAGGGTGAGGATGTAATCTGAATATGAAGAAGGCTTCACTCATCTACTAGTCAGAATTTTTTTTATTGATAGTAAATAAAACAAGATATCAGAACTGAGAGGCTTTGAAAATATGTTATCAAAAAACTCGTGTTGAGAAATAATCCTAAACAATACCAATTTAAAATAGAGACAGAACTTCTTTTTCACTTTTTTTTTTTTTCAGAACTATTATTTACTTGACAGAAAGCTATTTAAAAAAAACAATGAAGCTAAACATCAACTGTGATGCATACAGTTTCACATGCTAATGGAAAAAGATAGCCTTATGGGAGGGAAATGGTAAAATAACTGATCTTCTCAACATCCTTTGAAGTAAAAAGCTGTTGCTTTTGCCTATTTTGTAGAGCCAGAAATATTTTTCATAACCCCATTCCCACTAAGGAGAACTATATGTTGCCACTGGTACCACATTTGAGCAACTGCAGAAGTAGTAGCTGCAAATGTAGAAAAAAATACCGTCCATTCTGAATAAAAGTGGCACTGTCTGCCTCAGTGATCCTACAAAGTCAGTATTAAAGCCTTGATCAAAATTCAATAGATTTATTGAAATTCTAATCTATATTTGATGAATTTTAATCTTATTTGAAAAATATGAGCTGCTTAACAAATAACTTAAATTCTGACTTTAAACCTTTTTTTTTTTTTTCTTTCTCACATTGTCTGAGTGGCTACAATGGTCTATATACAGTAGAGATATGGTAATATTGCCAAATATGCAATTTGGTATAGTTAGATCACAATTGTATTTGAACCACAGTTTGACATTTCTTTTTTTTTTTTTTTTTTTTTCCTCAGCTATATTTTTTTAAACACCGTTTTTTAAATTAAAAAAAACAACAAACAAAAAAACAAGTGTTTGTTTTAAATTACACTTTGGTTTTTCAGGCAAATTGGTTTTGTTACACTGATTTTTATCATAATCATTGTTCTGTATGTGTACCTGATTATTATCAACATGCAGGACATGTCTGAGCAGAGACCGGGGTAATATACAGTAGATCCTTACAGACTGCAGAAACAAAAACTGAGTTGAAAGCTCTAGGCCTGCTGGAGCACCATGCTACAGAACAGAAACCACCTAAAATGTCACACTAAGATTCCTTCATGTAATCTTAAATGCTCAAGAGACTCGGGAGACTATGTTAGGTATCTGCACTAACTGACAGAGTGAAAATCTCAGCAAATAATAATTTTCTGGATTTACTGAATGACAGGAACATGAGGTGGTAAGTTAAATAATGCAAGGCACAGAAATTGAGTAAAAATCTTTCTGTGAGTCTTCTCATCACAGACACATGAGCAGCTGGTTCCCACTGCAATTCCTATTTGCTTCTAAGCCTCCCCAGCTGGGATAAGTGAAAGCCTTATCATAGTTCCTGACAATCTGACAACTATCTGAGATAGGCTGCGAGTCAGCCCTCCATAAGGCAGGGAAGAATGGAAACTTCCTCCATAGCTATTGACAGCAGGCAGCAATAATTTCCCATTACCAGGTGCTGAGCCTAATCATGGAGAGAGTCGCACCCAGGCACAGAGAAAAAGGGAATATTATGCTGGTACCTCTCATGTGGTTCAAATAAAGGTTGACATGTAATATCTGAGCCTGTGATCCTTCTCAGGGTGCAGCAGCTTTTCACAAGAAAAGTGAAGGGATCCTCCTAAAAGATAAGGGAACCAATATTCTGAGACTCACACTGTCTCTGTGAAGGTTGGTGGTGGCATTCCCATATGCCACACCACAAGTAATGCCATGAATATGGAGGAAGATGGTCATGGGTTTGAGGAAATTATAGGTTCTGATGGACATGTGCTCAACACTTTCTCCTGGGGCCAGACTTGTGAACTCAATCAGCTCAGAGTGAGACACCATGGTACAGGCGAGCAGGTTCAGTGCCACCACTTGCACCGGTAAGGCATTTCATTCTGGGTGCTGAATTCTTCCAAAAATAAAATGTCCACAATGTGCAAGAATAGTTTAAAAAACACTTCTCTGTCAGACTAAATAATTCCAAGTGTAGATAGAGCGATGGCTTAATGAGGAGAAAATAAAGATAACTGTACAAGTACAATTCATCTTTTGATAATTATTTATATATTAATTTGAAGAAAAATATGCAGGAGAAAAAAAAAGGCAGACAAGGAGAGAAGATTCTCAGTGAGTAGAGAATTTGCTGTATGACAGTCAGGGAGAGATATCTACTTATTATACAGGTAGATTAGACTTCTAGATGAGAAGTTAAGAAGTCTGCAAAAAGACCAAACAAATGACCCCAGTGTGTAAAGGCACACAGTGACATGCCTGGCAGGTAATCAATGGAGATTTACTAAGGCCCACTCTCAACAGGTATCTAATGCCTCTGTAATCACAGCTCGAATGAATCCCACCTCCACACCTTGCTGCATGTTTTCAGTATCCAACAGGATCCCTACATACATAAAAGATGTAAGGATATCAGAGTACAAGGGGTCAAGAAAGTAACCCTCTTTTAATTCCTATTATTTGCACAAATTCCTGAATGTTCAAGAAATGCAGAATTGGGGCCAAAGAATTATTTTCTGAATTATACCAAGTGGACTATTCTGTGCAGCTGAACTAAACAGTCCAGACACTTTCATATGAAAATACGTAACCAGCAGACTTCTGTGGCATGGAAGATATATGTGCCTATGTGTGCGTATGTGTGTGTGTGTGTGCTTGCATTCACAGGGGAATGTTAAATTATTTTCTATCTGTGAATATTTAAGCAGGAAACATGAGTAACAAGTATTACAGCTAATAGACTAATCAGTTTAGATCTGTGCTTTTCAAACAAAACAGTATATTTCTTGAACAGCCATAACCTGATATAGCATTTCATCAAAAACACTGAGTAAAGTACTAGATTTTTTTTTTTCCCCTGGTAATATCAGTATAATTTATGTCTCCATAACAAAAAAGTTAGAAGCCTGTTCATCAAACAGATTGTGTCTGGGAGAGATTTTATGCTAACAAGTTAGAATTCCAAGTTTGATTTACTTGATTGATAATATAAAAAGAGTAACAATGAAAGAGAAATACATTTTTAATATACTGCTCTGCAGTCTCTGCAGTAAACCAGCAGATGAACTATGAAATTTATTTTTTATATTTCATTAGGATTGTATTAAAATGTATGAAAGATTATTATCCATATAGGTAGAATAAAAAAAGATCTGTCTATTGTGACAATTACAATTTTTTAAAAATCCTTTGGGTTTGGAGTTTGTTGACATGTTGGAAAAGCTGGCTCAACTTTGTCTTAAACTACAGTAGATGCAATAATTCACAGCATCTGAATGGTAAGACAGTATTCCGGTATTTAAATTAGCCTTTAATAGATGGCATGGATCATTTTCATTCCCATGCTTTAGTACATTGGACTGCACCACTAGAAATACAATGTTCTTGGTGACATTGTTTAAGGGTCTAATCTTATACTGCTGCTTCAGTAAGTTTCCAAGGGACGCAGAAAATTAGATGGGATATGATGAACAAAATAACGCAAAAAAAAAAACCCACCTTATTATAAATAAAGTATTGCTCAGCTGTTGAGATAACTCTTTTGGAAGAAGACACGTTTGAGTTACATTTATATCACAGCAACAGTATACCAAAATATATTTTTAATGAAAAGTACAAGAAGAAAAAGACAAATGATATCCAAATCCAAGTTTGCGACTTCTTGCAAAACGGTGACTTTGAACCATGACTATTTGTAATGTGATAAAGTATAATGTATATTTAATGACCTTCAAGACACAAACTATTAAATACCTTACAAATCTGGTAAATCTATTTGAAAAACCAATTGCTAGCCTCCTAGATTTTGCTACAATTTCAGAAACTACAACTTTAATTTCCAGCACCTCCGACTGGGATTCAGAACTACAGTAAAAACAATGTCTTTCTTCAAGGCTTTACATACCAGTCAGGAAAGTCACTATTCCAGGAATTTGCCAATATATACAGAGACAAATGCACTCATGGAGGGAAAGCCACATGGAGGGAGGGATGAAGGGCTGTCTCATCACTGTTAACCTACTGTACCTATGTCAACAGCCTGCCCAGCTGCCATTTCAGGGCTGTGAGACAGCTTTGCCTAAAGTCTGTTTCCAGACGTTGGTTGAGCTGAGATTGAACTGAAGGAGAGTAACAAATATACTGCGAAAAATACTAAACATTTCTTCACTAAGGAGCAATGAAAAATGTCCACTAGACAATAGCACCAGTAGACCAAGTGATCTATAAATATGTTTCTGTAAAAATATATATATTAACTGCAGAATATTTTATCATGCTGAGCAAAATTCCAACTGACTACAGGCTGCAATAAAACAGCCATAAGATACCTTTCTTTACTTACGTTATCTCCCAACTGTCATGAACTAAGTTCCCTCAGCATCAGCAGCTAAATATTTCTCTGCCTATTCATCTGAAATATTTATGAGTTTTTAAGATTTTGGGTATAAGATATTCACTGATGAAAATTCAGGAACTGCTATTAAAAACCATTAAAGAATCAGTGACCATTCCATGAAAAGCCATAAAGGTTTCACTTTTCCAACAAAGGTACATCCCTTGATACAGTTTCTTTCATGCAGGTACTGGACTTGAATAAGGAGAGTGGGGGCACCCCCTCTTCTCTCATGGTACCCACTCTATTGTCTCCTTCAAAGAAAGCAGAATCAGTGGTAAATACAGCACTGATAGGCTCCTGTAATTGCTAGTGTACATTGTAATCACACCTTTAGACTTCCTATCCATGTGCTGGAATTTATGATATAAGATGACTGACCCTATCTCACTGTGATTTTTTGGCCTGTATCTCTGAACTGGTGTTTCCAATCTGCAAAGAAAAGATCTTCTAGAGAGGTTATATTTCTGTCCTGTAATATCATCAAAAAACAGGGTTGTAAACCTAAAATTTACAGCTGGATGCTGAATAGAATTGCTCTGCTTGGCCAGTGACAACAAAGTCTTGGAGTGAAAATGTGGCTTGTGACAAGATATTTAAATTTTGTCTGTCAAATCTGATCCATGGGTAGATTATTTGGATGAGCATAACTACCTAGCAGACACCACTACTTTCACTTGACTACCATTCATTCTTTACCCACACATGGGTAGGAATGTCCAAGAATATAAAGACTGATGCTTTATGACTTTTTTTTTTGTCTTTTTTTAAAAAAAAAAATAAACCCAAGTATTTTCTATAACCAAGACAGTGTAAATCAAGATGGTCAAATCAGACAAAGAAAAAAAATTCCTGTGAGAGTATTTTCTTCTAACATAGAAACATCAGTTTTATTATAAAATAAAACTAAAGCCATTTTCATCCCAAAGCTCCTGTGCCTATTTCACTACAGCGCTCTGCCTATGATCCTTCCTAACACTTCCTAGTAACTTCTTGCCACTTAAAGAAGTACGTCCTAACAAAAATCCAACCTATAAATGTCACTAACTCCTATATTGGCTGTAAGAGGCTAGGAAGTTTAATGACCACTTATTCTGCAAAAGTCCCCATTCTGTTTTCCTGTTACATTGTGGAAGTGAGATGCAAAATAATTTTGGAAACTGTTAAGAGGAACAGGAATATTTCCTTACATGACATGAAGATTCATGCTGTTACATTGTTATTTCTGAGTTTGTGCCTCTTAGAGTAAGAAGGAATACACCTCCCTAAAAGCAAAGCAAAAGTTAGTGTGTTTTATAAATTTGCCATTTCTGTGTAAATATTTTGACTGAATTACAATTATAAGTAAAAGCTAAGGCTCCATTTTAGAAACACTCTCACACTCAGTTTTCCCTTGGTAACCCTGCTGAGATCAACTCTTGAAGCATTTTTTTAATTTGTTACAAAGCTATCTTAGAATTCAGAAGGAAAAGAGAAAAGAACTCAGAACACATTTTTGCTATATTGAGGATCTATCATGAAATTAAAAATATTACAACGCCAGATGATTTTGACTAGAATAAATATTTTCTTTAAGTTTTCCAAGTCAAAAAAATATGTGAAGCTGACAGTCTTTAAAGTGTCTAACAAGATCTCAGGTGCAGAACTGCAAATTGTTACAAATACTACCTCAAGAAGACTTTGTTTAGAAAAGTAGGTAATAAGACCAATTGACTTAACTGGGGAAAAATTAATAGGCTTTTGGACAAAGATATTTTTTGAACCAGACAGTTTACACTATCATTTACAATTGCTTTGTGGCTATTAAAGAATCTTTATTCACCTAAAGACAACATCTGGGATTGCAGAAAAAAAAAGAAAATTTTTATACAATTGTACTGAAAAATTTTATACAATTGTACTGGTTTTTTTTATACTTTTTAAAAATTATTTATTTATACAATTGTACTGGTTTTATTTTGTTATAAAACCAGCTCACATATAGGTGAGTTTTCTGAGACCTACAAAACCCTTAACAAAAAGCCAGGACTAAGTTGTGAAGGAAACATGTTTGCAAAAACCTAGTTAATTTCTCCAAGGAGGTATGTTGCAGTAACTGTTTACTTCCTAGCCTCCCTGTAAATTTGGGATACCACAGTAGAGACTATTTTTTTTTGGTACTTACAACCCAGTCAGAATCAAAAAAAACTATTGGAAGCTTCCCACTAAAGGAACTTTGTACTAGGCAAAAAAAAAAAAAAAAAAGGAAAGCATTAAAGTCTGTTCTGCACAAACAAAATAACTCTGTGTCCTGTTTCTCTATCTAGAAACATTAGTAACTCGGACAGGTGCCCAGCTAACTTTAAGATGAGGTAGCTCCTGGAGTGCAGTGAAAACTCATTTGCCAAGCACTCAATGGATTGTGGCAGAACTGATATATTTTACTTTTAATTCCTAAATTTCATTTACTAGCTGCAAACAGCCTGGCAAAGGATGCATAATTTTGTTGTCAGTGCTAGGCAGAGTTTGCTTGAACTTGATGTCTTTCTCATTTGATGCCTTTTTATGAGTGAATGTACATCTATGTAGCTCCTCATGGAGAAGCTTCATGGCTCTGAGTACTTAAAACTTCTTCTGACAGAAGAAAGTTTTTCCCATGTATCATGAAATGAAATCTCAGTCTGTTTCAGGTGGGACTGCAGCATCACTCAGGAGGATGATGCCCCTAACCCAGGCAGAATCTCTGGACAATGAAGGCAATAAATAACAACTGTTTTTATCAGGAGGTAGCTGAAGTGGTGCCAACATTTTCCTGAAATAAAATCTGAGATACTATACTGTCATGTCAAAGAAATCCCTTAGAAACTTTTAAAAGGATCATTTAAAATAAAACAATTATAGAATCATAGAATTGTCAGGGTTGGAAGGGACCTTAAAGATCATTCAGTTCCAACCCCCCTGCCAATGGCAGGGACA
>JANHFX010008096.1:0-109962 GCA_027560015.1 Chloroceryle amazona
GGCTCCCAAAAGGCATTTTCAGCCCCTGGGAGGGTGCTTTGCAGTTAGGGCGAGAGTCTTGGAGGGAACCCGGCTTGCGCTGTTTGCGTTCAGGTGAGGAAACGGGGGGGGGGGCTTCACGCGCGCCAGGGGCGGCGGGCGTCGCCTTACGGCTTCGCTTCCCGGCTTCGCTTCCCGGTTTCGCTTCCCGGTCTCTCGCTTCCCGGTCTCTCGCTGTTCCAGCCCTGCGCCCGGCCCCGGGCAGCGGGACGTCCCCTCTCCAACAGCAGCACTGCCCGTTCTGCCGTGGGAAGCCTCCCTCAGGCGGGTGGTGTCAAAGAAGCCCAACTTCTGTACAAAAAGGCATAGTCCAGAGTGATCAAAAAAGTGGGGTGCACGCTTTAAAGTGAAGGAATCGCCTTAAAACTGCAAGGGCGTTGCCTCACCGCCAGTGAATAAGCTCTTCTGGCGTGCTCTTGGGCTTAGTCGCAGCTGGAACTCACAAAACACTCACACGTCTTTTGCCATGAGTGCTGAACGCTTGCTCTCTCTAAATAAAAATGCCATTATTTTTACAGACAACCCAGGATCTTGAGCTTTGAGAAACGTGTCTGTGTTGTGGGAGTTGTCCTGGCTGCTGTCGCTTGGCCAGGTATTTCTGGTCTTGTCAAGATGCTCTGTAGCCAGCTGCTAGCAGCTGCAGCGCCGGCCAAACTGCTGCTGACTGCCAAGAGGATGTCACCTCACCAGGCCAGGGGTGTTCATGCCTCTCCTGTATGTTCCCCAAGTTACGCTGGGCAGCTACTTCTCCTTGCCAAGATTTCTGATAGGAATTTTGTCCAATTTGACTCTGTCCTCGCTCCTATACAAACAAATACGTGTGTTGTGAGTGACAGTCCAAGCTGACCTAGGCTGCAGGGTTGGCTGAGTTCCTGGTTAGGTTGAAGCATGTACAGAAGTGATTTGGAGGCACTGATCCCAAGAAGGGCCAGGGAGGAAATCGGGCAGGGATTGAAAGACAAGAAGGGTGTTGGTATGCTGAGGAAGATAAACATTGCTCGTTGTTTGAATCTGTCTTGCGTTCAGAAAGGCGAGACCGGTATTGGCAAATCCGACTGCATCATCAGGTGCTCCTCCAGGGCAATGAGAACCTGAATTTCAGGATGAGAAGCTGAGTATGAGATGGGGAGGCTTCTCACCTGCAGCAGCAGGTATCCTGCTATGGATGAGGAGGAGACCCGGAATGAGGCGGGCTGGCAGGGTTCCGGGTCAGGGCAGCCCCTTAGACCTGTAACAGACGCTCTCTGTTAACCCCCCTCCCACCCAAAGGGGAAGAGAAAGGGAATATTTCAAACATTTCATGAAAACATAAATGTGCCTACTTGTGCTTAGTGTCATACCTGTCAGTGATCTAACTCAGTCCCCCTATCTCAACAGCCTCCTGCCATTGTCATCTTCAAATCACCTTGGAGAATTTATCTACCAAGATGCCTGGGAAAAAAACGGGAAAGGAATCTTTGCCTTTGTAAAGTTGGCAGCTGTGCTGCTGAGTTTTTTGTCCATGGTTAGTTCACAAGCATGGGGTACCACACACCTTTACTGCTGGCTGTGTTGTATTGTTTATTCATAAAATTGCCACTGACTCTGGGCAGATCCAGTCTGTCCTGACCTGAGCTGAAGCCATTGTGGAGTGGCCAACAGCTGAAGAGAGAATCTTTTTGGTTTTTTCCCCTTTCTAAATGTTTGAACTCAGTGCATTCATTCCCTCATTTAAAGCACATACAAGGTCAGACTGAGACTGTGGGATATGTGAAGTATAAAGACATTAAACCAGTGACAGCAGAGTAATACTGCTTCCAAGCCTGGTTCTTGAATGCTCCCTAAAGCACCCTCATAAATTGAGTTAATGGAGAGAGAAGGCAGAGGACACTTAAAGAGACTCCTGTGGCTTTGTCAGGGTAGCAGAGGCCGTCTTGCCTCAAGGAGAAGGCTTTGGTGTTCTTGAAAATGCAGGAATCATTTCTGATGGCTACTGTGCTCTGTCTCTGCCTCCTTGCAGGCTGAATTCTCTCCTCTGTCCCCAGCTTGCTGGACGACGTTACTTCTATTGCATGCCTGTCCTGAGCAAAAGCTATTGCTATTGGTGAAGTGACTTTGCTGTGTGTAATGAGCTGGTATGGAATTAATGTGTTTATTTGCACTTAATATGCCTGAAGCATCCACACTTCTCATTTCAAACCATCAGTAATTGATAAAAACAGGTGATCAGTTGTTTACAGAGCAGTTCACAGCAGAACTGCAAAGCATCTGGATCCTGATGCTATGTCAAGAGAGCCATAGTACTCCTGGGAAAGAGATCTTGTCATGCAGAATAGTGCCGTGAGAGTGCAAAACTGGCTCACAGCAAAGGCTGCTTTCTTTCTGTAGAGTCAGGAAAGCAGGAACTGTTGGAAGCCTCAAATGGAGAGCATTCATGAAATACAGTGCTAGGTGGAGTACTGGATGGAAAATCATGGCCTAGAGGAAAACTGGAATATTTGTCCTGAAGGAAAGGAGGAACTGTCCTTCCATTCAGTTTACTTTTAGATGGCCAGGCTGCAAAGGCTGTCACTTCTGGGACTCCTACAAAGAGGAACTGAGGGTCCAGCTGTCTGCCTTAGCACTTGTTTTGGATGCTAGGAATTAACAACATATGTTAAGAATAATACCTTAAAACCCTTGGGCTTTCCTTGTTTCCACTGTGTACAGCCAACCCCGTATCTGGCTGCAGTACCACCCACAAAACAGCCAAGCAAAATCACAGGTTTCTCCTTCAAGCACCAGGATTTTCTTCTGGTCTTTCTCCCGTATTCACAAAATGCCACAGAAGCTGGATGAAATGACATGTTAATGTACTTCTGAAATACAGGTTTCAGGCTGAACTCTTAACAAAGAGCAGTGTAGTCCATGAAGGAAATTACCATTAAACACAAGCTGTAGAAGGGCTGCTTCTCTTGAAGTCAGATTTCTCTGATTCCATCAGATAAGCTGGGTTTCCATTTTATAGGCATGTCTTCCTTCCAAGCAGGCTGGAATTCATCTGTGTCAGATGACTTTGCTAACAGAAGTGAGAAGTTGATTGGGAAGGCTCTGTGTTAGGTCTCACATCTGGATGTAACCTGTGCCTCTCATGCTCACCCTGAGGTCTCGATCACTCAGTCTGGGTACTACAACGCTCTCCCATCCCAGAGCCCCAGAGCTTCCCTTCCCTCTCAGATTAGGACAGTGAAGGTAGAGAAGCTCACGAGGGCTTGGGAGCAGTCGTTACCTCCAGTTCCCTGGGCTTACACATAGGTCACGTTTCTGTCTTTACCAGCTGAGAACAAACGCTTGCAGTGCATTGACAGTTGCTGTGAATGATCCTTTTGCACACCACCTAAGCATAAGTCATTCACCACTTCCATGCGGGGACCATTTTGGCACCAGAAACTTGGTCTGAGAGTCCTTTCCAGTCCTAGTGGAGGTGGTCATCACAAACAAAGCCTGGGTGCTGGCTGTTTCTGCCTTCATGGTGATCCAGCTTAAGGGTTCCCCAAACTGGGGGGAAGAAATTCCGGAGTACAACCAGCATCAACTCTCTAACAAGTCCTCTGACTAGTCTGGCAGATACGCAGTTCTTCCTGGGTCTGATCTGGGTCAGATGAGGTATAGCAGCATACAGATCTGGTATCAGTTAGGAAGCCACAGCCTGTTGACCAGACTAGACTTGGGGTTACTTTTTTTTTCCCTCAGCTTTACTGGAGTTCACTGGCTGTTTAGTTGCAGATCTGCATTTCTGTGTCTGCAGCTTTGAGGTCACATCAAAGTGCTTCAGCCTTCACGCATCAGCTGCCGTAGAAGAGAAGGCCCATCTCAGAGGTCTTCTGTTTGTGCCTTTAAGATCTGATGAACTCTTTTAAAAAATCCTGGGAATTTTTGTTGTAGAGTTCAACACAAACTGAAGTGCCGGGATTCTCAGATGGGTTTCAGCATTAAAATGCTAACAAAATGGATTTAACTGAAAGATTTCTTGGTGGAGGGGGAAAAACGGTGCAGTGACAACAGCAGATGGAGCTATTGGAAGCTTAAAATGTGTTCACCCTGGTGGGGATGCAAAACATTCTCAGTGTAAAGCTGAAGAACCTGCACCTCCTCCGTGTTATTGCCTACTACTCATGCTCCTACTACAGGTGTGCTTCAGAACATTATCAGCACTGTTCCCTGTGCTTATGATACCCATTAGGGTAACACCTGCCTACTTTCTATAGATTGAATTAAAAGAAAAATGAGGGGTTTATAAAGACTAAACAGGAACTAGCCAATATTTTGGTAGTATATATCCAGATTTAAACTGTAGAGCAAGAATGATTAATGGTAAATATACTTTACAGTCCATGAAATGAAAGAAGGCTTTCTTTAAGCTGATAGCATTGCTGTAGCCTTAAATAGCTGAAGATAAAAACACAGTCAGGTTCGTGGAGGAAGCAAAAAGTTTTATTTGACTGTTAGAAATGGCAAGACTCAGAGAGGCTTCAGGCAAACGAACCCCTCTTGAGGTTTGGAACAGAAGACACTGATTTCAAGCTCTGTGCAGGCTGGGAACAAGTGCTGAGTTTAATTGAATTAATGTGGAGTAGAGCAAGGTGATGAGGTGATTTGCCTTCGAGGGACAGGGTGCAGAGGTGTAGGCATTATTAGCTATGAAAACTTCAGGAGTGAGCTGAGGGTAATTTTAAAATGTGATGCACTGGGAAATGGCAGATCAGAGAGACCAAATGACTTTAAAGGGATTTTCATGATAAGCCTTTGTAACTGAGCAGCAGGAAAGTACTGCAGGTTATTGTGGAGACAGCACCGATAAGAAATGTTGCATAGTTCTTGTGGATATGTTGAGCTTTTTCTTGGGTTTCATCACGCATATTGGCTCTTTTATGCTGAGAAGTGAAGCTCAGTAACCAGCATGCAGCTGTATCTGAGCGTTCAGAGACAGTTCTGGACGGGTACCCCGTTCACAGGGAGCTAGAGGCACTCTACCAGCAAAGGAGGAGGAACAAAGACAGCACACGAGTGTGCTTGGACAGCAGGATCTGGGATCAAAGGAAAGTTCTGAATTAATGTCAGTGAGTCACCTCACAGAAACTGATGGGTTAGTCTGGGTATCTTACATCACCGTTTCAGCTGGACCTGTGATATTAAACCCCATGTTAGAGATACAATCCTCACCAAAAATACCACTTAGCAAAACAAGTGGGGCAGAAGACTAGATAGAATGCTTCCTAGTTTATTACCTTTTTTTCTCGATGCTTCGTTTGTAATCACGTTCAATAGCTGGATATTTCTTACCTAGCACTGTCACATTTTTAAGCAGATAGCATATACTCATGCAGACTGGAACTGAGTGATCGATTACACAGCCATAAGCATTTTAAAGGTAGCTTTTGATGTTTAAGAACTGAAGCAGTTAACGCTAAGTCATGGATCCTCAGTGCTGTCAACCTGGGAGGGCTTTACACATTGAGTAGCATTGTGAGGCATGATAAAAGTGGAAACAAAGAAGGGTGTTAGTGGCATAGAAGTCAAAATACAGATCAAGCCCTGACAGCATCGTTTCATGTTTTCATTTGCTTTATTGGCTAAAGGAGCAGTTTCCTTTTAACTTAATTTAAACCAGACTTTCCTCCCCCCTGAGTGAAAAGTTTTTATTGAAGTTTTTGAGTAACTGCTGGTGTAGGAGTCTGACAGAAATAAAATGAATGGCAGTACATCATTTGTACCCCCTGACTTGTTTGCTTTTTAATGTAGACTGTTATAAATTAGAACACAGAGCATGTTCTGGTAACGATCTTGTAGTTTCAGAGAAATTAATTCACTCCACGAGGCCAAAATTAGAAGGTGACAACACCTTTGATATTTTAAAGTTGAAACTCATTTATCAGTTATTTAGAAAATACAGAAGAACTGGCAGGTGAAGGAGCTTCCACCAATTTGGGGTTGGGTTTTCAAGATTTCCCTGTCCTTTTTTACAGTACTGTAAAGCAAAACAACTCTTGATTTAAACAGCTTAACTCCTGGCTTACAGAGGCAGAAGAAATCGTAAAATAACCAAACAACCAGCTTCACATTTTGGGGGGCTAGAAAACAGGAAGAAACCTTAAGATTCATCTGGAGTTGGTGCACAAAGGGTACATACAGATGTAGGTGTTTGCAACATATACGAGTAGGACAGGGTTTATATGCGGTCTGTCAACCTTCATATGAACAATGCTTCCTATAAGCAGTGTCACGGTACCTGACATGATGGCCTCCCAAGTAAATGACAGTAGTATTTTCAAGATTTGCTTGAATTTCTTCAACGTCACCAGCATTTTCTAAGTTCACACACCTCTGTCCTTCTAGAAGTCAAATATTTATTTTGAAGTAGAGATTTCCTGACTCTTTCAAAGGCAGTATGCACATTGCATGTTATTGTCATTCAGTCTCTCCTCTTGTCCCCTCCCTGCAAAAGCACATGGAAGTGAAAGCTGGCTCCTCATAAACCCCACTATTTTTAGAAACTTCGTGTGTGTTTATTTAGAATTAACGATTATTATTTAACTATTCTCATTCCTATTATGCACATGCACATGTAGAGGCTATAATCCAAATATCATCTTATAGACCTCGCTTACTATATAAAAATTAAGACATACCATAGCAGGAAGTTTTAATCTTCTTACTCTGGCTATGAAATCTGTAAATCATGTCCATATGCTTAAAAAGCAAGTCACGCTGAACACAGTAATAAAAGGCATTTCAAACTTCAAAGAGAATGTTCCTCTGCTCAATAACCTTCCCTCTGAGAAGGTCATTTAGTCATGGGTTAAGAGCTAATGATATCAGTCAAAAACCAGATCTGTGATGAATTTTACATACCTCATTTAAGTCTTCTGAATTGTTATATTAAATATCTGTAATTAAATTCTGATGCAAATTCTTTCTGATATGAAAGATAATATAAAGCATTTCTATTTTAAAGTTTGCTGAATATTTTTTAATGGCTCAAAGAATCAGAATTTCTCAGGTAAATGACATTATGAGTTTTTACAAATCCTCCTCAGATGCTAATTATCTGATCACTTTTCCATCTCCACCCAGAATCTCCCTTTTAGTCCTGGTTTTCCATGTAAAGGAATTATGTCTGTGCTGTGGTGTTAGCGACACCTGCACCTTCCTGGGGCTGTGGCGATGCAGATCATCCCCCAGTACTGGCATTTACAGCTTGTGCTTAAACTCTTGGCCTTTTCCACGTAACATTCCAGGGAACGTTACAAACAGGCAGTGTACGCTCTAGCTTTGGTCATTTTCTAGTCATACAGGAGAAAGGGATGGAAAAAAGCAGTGCCTTGCAATGCACAGAATGGCACAGGGCCTGAGGAAAAGGCGATCTGCTGGGATGGGAATTTATTGCAAAGAAAAGCAGCTGTAAGATGCCTGTGCCACAAATACCAGTAGTGCATGAGTGCAGGACAAAAAGTGTGTCAAAGCTTCAGCAGGTGAACGAGCCTTTCTTCTCAGGAGCTAACAGGAGGGGAAGGACAACCGATGCTCACACTCTAGCAACTGGTTTGCAGGGTTAGGGAGAGATATTTCCACGTTCCTGTACAGGTGAGCGTGAACCTCGTGAATTCAGAGCTTTTAGGAGTCTCTGCTTTCCTGCCCAGGACGGTGCCACAAGCAAAATGAGGGGATGAATCTATTGTCCTGGCTCTGTCTCATTTTGTGACCTGGTGGGGCAGAGGCAGCTGGATGACAGGTTGAGGGGTTAATGTATAGAGAAGGATTTGTGTGAGGTCCTACGCTGTACCAGGAGGGAGAGAGCTGAGGATGAGGTTAGTGTGCACGTAGTCACATGGGTGGACACACACACATGGACACACACCCCCCCTCGAGGCTGTTATCCTGCAAAGGTTCAGTTTCAACGCTGTGTACCAGTGCTGACAGTCCTAGCTGAAGCACAAAGAAGTACATTCCTAAGCCTTCTGGAAATTAGGGCTAACAACCTCTACGGAGCATAAAAGCTATAAACGAGATAAGTATTTGAGTGTGCTGGCCGCTTAGGTCACTCTTAGTGAGTTAGTGAATGCTACCACAAGCAGTTTCCTCTTCCCCCTTCACAGTAAGCCGAAGGCATGTTCTGAATCCATAAGCTTTCTGGCACATGGCTGCTGCAAAATGCAAACCCCTCACAGGTAGAAGAACCCGTAGAAGATTCAATGTGAAAATAATGCTGAATTTTATGTTGACCTCCAGGTGTGTTTTTGGTGATCACACATTCTGTGTTGTTTGAGCGTGTTTCTGTTAAAGATATTTACGTTTCACAAAGCGATGCACAAGAGGTAAGCACAACATTTTGAGGTTTAAGGTTAAATGTGCTAAACAGTTTAAGACAACTTAGGAAATGCAAAAGTTGAAACTCTTCCCACAGTATTTATCTGTACAAATACCATGGTATAGTTTTGCACAGAAATGTATTTTTACTCCATATGCCTGTGGTACCACCTCTTAGGTGTCTGGTTTGCCTCTGCAGGTCTCCAGCTTTCTGAGGAACGTGCTGATGCTGTAGCCTGTTGGCAATCCAACCGTGAGACTGGGGTGCCCCCAGCTGAGCCAAGTGGGAAGCAATGTGGGCATTTCATTCTTTCTTGGGCACTCGGATAGCTCAGGGGCTTCACCCACCATATACACGTGCCTGAAGGAGACCTTCTTGGAGGAGCAAAAATGTGCTTCTGCTGCCAAGCTGGCTCACCCAGTTTTGTACTGGGATCCCATTCCCAGTACATTCTTGTCCATGCAGAGTGCACGCTAGGTGCATGTGGCCTTTGGAGGAAACCCCTCAGCAAGCAAGCTCTGTGCAGACCGGTACGTAACCCTGCTGCGGGGCCTCCGCTCGGTCTGCTCCCAGACCAGACTGTGCTGCTTGGCCAGAGGACCCCAGGCCAGGTCCCAGGCCAGAAGCAGCCTGTTGGCATGTCTGCACAGACCGAGCTCACGGGCAGCTTAGGAAGCGCTCGGAGCAGTTGTCCAGGGGCAAATGCTCACTGCCTTACTCAGACAAAAGACAAATTGTTTGGTGCTTTGTCCAACAATTCCATCAGTCTTACAGGATTTGGCTCTAATTTTATTTTAAAGCAATCTACTTCTTCCCTATACAAATATAAAAGATTTACATCAAAAAGCCTTTTTCTATTCTCTGCTTTATGTCAAGCTTTCCATCTGTATAGCAGTTGTTTCATCTGCTCTATTTACAGTACAGTCTAGAATGGGGGAATTCAGCAAGGGGGAAAAAATGGTTTGGTGGTCAAGGCCATCCCTTCCAGTTCAGGATTATTGCTCCCAATATGTTCTGCAGACTGGCTCAGTCCAGCCTTCAGCAGCTCAGAGAATAATGCTGTCCTTGTACTTGCCTGGGTTACAACAGTCACTCCGGCCTCACACCGGTGAAAGGAATTTCAGTACAAAGGAGATATTTTCATAGCATGGTAAGCTAAAAGGAAAATCATCTTTTAGTGAACTGTGCCTTTCCAGAGATCACTGAAGAGCTGGTACTATTCTGGCTGTTAACCCCACAGGCAGATTAACGCACTACACAGGAACAAATAAATAAATCACACATGGCTGTCAGGCAGACACAAGAAAAATGATTCCTCTTTGCTGCAACTATTGGATCAAGTGACCTTGTTTTGACCTGGGTTTGGGCAGCAGCCAGTCTCAGTGAGACAAACAGAAGAAGGCTCACGGGCAAACCAGAACAACTTGAGATAGCTTTGGTTTTTTTGCTTATTTCCTTTTCGTCGGGCAGTTTTAAAATCAGAGAGAAAAATCAAACCCACTCGAATAACTGATGTATTTATTTTCTTATATACACTTAAATATGGCACATCTGACAGTAGTTGTACAATAAACTCAAACTGGTAACCAAAGCTGGACAGTAGATCAAATAACTCAGTGCTGAACCTATTAGAAGCCAAATCCTGTACACTGAATTTCTGAAGAAAGTTCCACCCGGGAGCTGCACTAGCTAAGGACGCAGAGGCTAAGATTATCTAGTCTCAATTTCTGACAGCCTGGCTGGTGACTGCGACTCAGTTACCCACGCAGCGGCTTCATCGTCCGTAACACTGACCCGGCTCTTTCCACTCGTCCTTCCACGCAGCCAGCAATTCCTCGGCTATCCTTACCTCTTGGACAGCAGTTACCCACGTCCCAGAGGATTCACCTGCAGTTAGTGATTAATAAATAAATGCAGACTGGATTCACTCTGCTATTAACTTGGAAGGTGTTTGTGTTTACTATTGTTTGAAAGTCAGTGACAGCTACTTTGCAAAGCAGTGAATTTGTGGAGAATAGGGAAAGTTCGGTCAAGGATTCTCTTTACTTTGGGACCCGTGAGAACCTCTCTTCTCCTTTGGACAACGACAATGCCTGGAACACACTGGTCTTGCAGTTGGGCATGTTCTGGGTTGTGACGGGCATTTGTCCTCACAGCTGTTTGGTAAGGGAGGAAAAAGCAAAAAGAGAGAAGCATTGTAATACGGGAATTCTTCACTGTCACATTCTTCAGCCGCTTCATCACTGAGCACTGCGATGCTCCCTAGATAACATTTAGGAAAGGGTCAACACCCTACAGCATGGGGAGACAAGACTTTGCTGCCTGGCAGTTTGCAGTCTACAGCACCGTGGCGTGCTGTTGTCCATTTGTCCATAGTCACGACCTCAGTAACGCTTTCATCTCCTGCGAGCAGTGAAGCCCTGCGAGTCAGCACTAGATAGATAGTGCTGGATAGAGTGACTTCTGCAGAGTACCTGGCTCGCCTGATGCTTCAGTTTTGGTCCTCCAGGAGCACTGGCTATAAAAGCCTGGCATAAAAGACCTGTGTCCAGATTACAGTAATTTCCATAAATCAAACTAATGTAAACAAATGATTGCACCGACCCCCTCCCACCTGCCTGAAGCACATAGACAACCATAAATGCTCACTTTCAGCTCTCCTGATTCTGTTGGCTATTCTTGTACTTCTCGACTATTTTATGCCGGTCTGTATTTTCAAAGCTGAACCTAAAGATGCTAAAGTTATTTCTTCCAGAGTTTCTACTCCATGAATGATCCTATGATGTCTGTGAGAATGGATCCTGTGGGTGACTCTTCAGTGAAGTGCACCTCTGCTAAGGTATCTAGGAAACCTGTATGCTGACTGTGTTTCCTAAGCTTTCAGACAGTGCTCCTGCATGCTCCTGGGTCTCTAGCATGTAGCCAAGGCTTCCTGAGAAGGAAGTTTTGAAAATAAACTAACACATAAAAAAAGGAGTATTTTTAAAGGGTCTTTTCTATTAAAGTTTTGCCAAAGAAATCTCAAAACTAGTTACACAAAAGGATTAGGGAAATACGTGGAGTATAATAGCCTCAGAACAGCTTTCCTGCTTCACAGTTGAATCAGAGCTGATTAAGTGGCTTTCATGTGTACAAAATTGCCTTAGCTCTAGCAAATCACTTGCTCTGAGGACAAACTGAATAAGGGAAGAGGTGTATGGTGTGGGGGACAACTTAGGGAGCTTTTGTCCTTCGGTGTCCGTGAGTCTGCATTCAGCTGTGACAGAGAACACAGGATGGGTTCTGCTTCTATGCAAATACAAGACCCTGTATCTCACCATGAACCCCCCGTGCCACAGCAATCTCAGCTGTAGCAGTTTTAACCATCACTCCCTAAGACTGTGTGAAGAGAGGAGTAATAATCATTGGGCAAGGATGCTCATCAACTACTAGATTTCTTTAAAACATGTTACTTAAACCTTGGACTCCTTCTCTGAGGTAAGCAATATAAGTAACATCTTTATCACTATTATCTATCTGTAACAAGGTATTTTATCCTGCGTGCACCTCCTAGCTAATTCAGCCCTTCCACCTCCAAGCCTCTATGCAAGCTAATTCAGATCTTTCAGCGGTGTCACCGAATGACAAGGAACCTACCTGCAGGTTTCAGCATGAAATATCTTGTGCTTTAAAGCACAGCTCTCCTGGCTCTCCCTACACAAATAGCAGCTGCAGTTTTCTTTACTTTGAAAGAAATCTGTGGGACACTTCTGTCTACAGATGCATTCACAATTTTCTTCATCAAATTCCATATGTTGTCCACACATAGCCAGCTCAGCAAGAGGAGGGAGTCCTGCAATGGTACATACATATCTTAGTGGTAAGCTTTACATTCTTGAATCCTGGTTTTAAAGAGACAAACTCCTGCTTTGAAATCATTTGGGCTCCCGTCTGTACCGCCTCTGGGGTTCTAATCTTCAGAATTTCTGTTGTAATTTATGGTACTGAAAAGGACTTGAGAGAATTGGGCTGGTTATTTCACTTACTCCAATACTGCTATTTCAAAGTACACAGTATTTTGGGGCTGTATATTAAAAGAGCTTGGTGCTAGGTTTTGGAATGCACAAATCTTTACTGGGCAGCAAGTTTAAAAAAAAAAAAAAAATCTCAGAAAGTTTTTAGTCCATACCCATGACAAAAATGCACATCCATGCAAACTGCCACGTTCATCACCCCATGTGCCTCACCATCTCTACACTATGGCAATTCTCTGTCTAGTAAGGTATGAGCTGGTCTAGCAGTTCTCTAAGGAGCATACGTCCACTCACCAGTCAAGGACAGAAGAAAATAACTTTGCTTCGGAAACAAAACCCCAGCCACGTGAACGTGCTGTCTGATACCTCATCTACCTCCCCTCAAAATACACATCTGGATTACAATATGAAGCTAATCCCAGCAAAAAGGGAACACATTTTGTGAAAGCTTTATTAAAATTCTAGCAGCACATCCCCAGTTAAAGGTCATGGCATATGATGTGCCATTGGGAAGGTAATTTCCTGGAGTTTTACAATTAGCTCTTGGATTTAACCTGCGGAATGTGGAATGTAACCTGCGTCTGCAACCTCTGCAGCCTCAGCTCTGATCTCAGTGGCCGGAAAAGGCTTGCACATTACTTGAAAGAAACCTTCATTATTATTTACTTAATGCTGGAAAACCAATATTGAGATAGAATAAAACCCCGGTCCTATTGGAATGGAGGAAGGAATCTACCCAAATTCTTGGAAGACAAACCCCTTCCTTGGGGTGATAAAGCTTGGTGTGTGTCAAGTGGTGTAGAGTGTTTCAGTCTCACTTTGTTTCAACCTCAAAAACAGATTTTAGGTTATTTGGCCCCAGCCACTGCCAAACACAATGTACTTCAGAGAATGATATTTTATCTGAGGAAATACTGAGTCTGTGTCAACAAGAGCTATAATTCAACAAGCCACAGCTTTTAAAGCTCCAAGCTGACATTGCAAAAGGAGTTAAGAGGACTCTGGCTATTCACAGTGATTTGGACTTACTCTGACATACAGAATAGCAGCCCTTCCTTGACTGACTCCTTCCTTGAGTCCTTAACTACCAAACCTGATGGTCAGATGATCTGATTCCGAGGGAGAACAGATCCCACAGAAAGCACAAATCCAACTGATCTCCAGTTTCTAAACCATAAGCCAAGTCTGCCTAGTTATGTGGCATCAAAACTATAACTCTTAATGAAAAAATGTGACAAAACCAAAATGAAACATAAGCAGCCTGAAGACAGTGAGCAAAAGTGTCCATTTGTAATTTCATCTTTACCTTCTCGTCTGTTGGGGTGCTGTGCATCTACAACACATTCGCATTTGTCACTATCCCAAATCCATCCATTATGGCAAAGTTTGTTGGTAAAGGGGCAGCTAGAGGAAAAAAAAAAGGTAATTAATATACTGCCTTACAGTATTGATGCCGTGGAACTATATTCAATCTTGTCATGCTGTCAGAAAGCCCAGGTCAGTTTACATTTGCCCATGCTGAAGGATGTGCAGTGGGCTGTTCTCAGGGTCAGGGGGGCCAGTTTGACTTCTGGGCTCTTGGCTCTGGAAGGCAAACTTACAAACTGGAAGGAGGCTGATGTTCTTCTGTATTTGTGTAGGCAGAGGATTCAGAGCAGCCTGGAGTGGCTTTGCTGAAATGCCAGCTCTCCTCCAGCCCAGGTGTCCAACTGGAGTGTGGTTATGGGGGGGACCCAACATGCAGGACTAGACAGAGACATCTCAGCTGACTTTCAGTGAGTCACTCAACCTGTGTGTTTCTGCAGACTTGCTTAGATTAGTGTAGCCCATTCTCACTGGGACTACAGGTACTTGACACTATTTTGAAGTTAGATGTGAGATCATTTTTTTCATCCACTGAGCCCGATAGAAGCAGCACCATGGTTCGCACTGATTCTGAGTGCCATGGAGTGTTCCATGAGGTATGGCAGAAGGCTTTCGTTTGACCACAGCACTCTGTGTGCCTGGCTAAATAATGCACGGGCAGAGTTGCTTGCATCAGACTGAAAAAGTCTAAGCCCACCTGCCCAAGTAGCTCTAACGGAGCACGGTGCTCGGTTTCACTGACAGTTTCTAACCCCGAGTGATAATCGAGGTACTTCAAATAACTGTTGGGAAAACCGAAGTGAAGGGATCATTGCAGTGACCAAATCAGAACAAACTAATTTTCCTACTTCGGACTGTACAACGTGTGTAGCAGTTTGTAAAAGAGGGAACTTACCCATCTTCCTCTGGGTACTGGACAGATCTTCGTATGATGGTGTACTGATGGCGCTGTGTATTTGACAGACACTTGCAGCCTGTGTGATTGGCAATTTTGATTGGCACGGGCTCAGGAACGCTTGTCAAGGGAACCGAGATCTCAAAGAGCTAGGTGGGTGAAATAATATTTACTTTTCAGTTAACATTATACAGCTAATATTTGGAGGTTTAAATGAAAACCTCTTACCCTTTCCCACCATTTGCCCTCCGCTCTTTCCTAGAGCTAGCTACTATGGGTGTGAATGAGTGGGTAGGCACTGAGGGGTTTGAAGAGTAAGCAATACCCACCAAGGTAGGAACTTGCCAAAACAGTGGTCCCAATTACGGGCTATTAAGCGCCCAAGAACATTCAGAATTATTTGCAAAGACACTCAAAAGCCTCTTCTAAATCCTAGGGCCGAATCTAAAGGATATCGGTGTTGGCAACTTTGTTCTCAGTTATATCATCAGCTGACTCTCAACCATTTATGGAGACAGACATTTAACAGTCCTCAGGTATAATCACAGCGTGCATCTTTAGGGGCCTGCAGTCTCCTTCTCTGGAGACTTTTGAAGCCCACCTGGATCTGTTGCTGTGTGGGCTGCCCTGAGTGACCCTGCTCTGGCAGGGGGGTTGGACTCAGTGATCTCCAGATGTCCCATCCAACCCCTACCATTGTACAACTCTATGATTCTATGAGATTTCATTCTGGTTCAGCTGGATTCCTGCAGGGAATCATCCTGGAAACATCTCTTGATTGACTAGAGAAGTAACCTAAGAAACCAACCTACCTCCAGTGCAACTGTTTAGGGTGATCTTTGAGTAGCCTTGTAGAGCTCTAGTTCTTTTGGCAACTACACGTGGGAGCTGTTGAAGTGACCCACACTCCCACTCACCCTGCCCAAGGAAAACCAAAGGAGAGAGTACATCTCTGCGTGCCAGCGTGGCTTGGCTTATTGCTGCATCCACATGCAGGGGCTGAGAAGTATCCCTAAGCTTAGACATTTAAATTCAGGTGTCACAGTGTCTAACTGTAGGTGGCATGAATAGTCTTCAGTGGATATTTTATACCAAGAAGAAAGCAAATGCTCTCACTAATGTGATAGTAATTCCATTTACTTAAGAGGAGTAAGTCTGGACTGATGGTGTTGTATTCAGGAGAGGAATTTCGCTGGAGGCTTTTGAGGGGATAGTTATTTTGAAGGATGTTAAAGGAATGTTACACTCTGAAAAACTGCAGCTTTTCAGCAAACTTATGAACTGCTGCTCCAAAAACACATCAATAAATAAATACTTTTTGGCCTGACCTATCTCCCTGAGCTGATCGGATGTCTTTTGTGCGTGGCCAACAGCTCAAAACAGCTTTCTTCTTCTAGTGTGGAATGAAAACAATTAATGAATATTGACGCAAGAAGGATGGGCCCTGATTTATTTTACTCTAGCTATACTGCAGTGCAACCAGGCGCGGTGGAATTACATTCTAACAAACCTGAAACAAATACAGAAGTGAATTGGACCTGCTCCCTGTGAGGGCTCCAATTTTCTTGTTAAAACAACTTCCCTTGATCTGTGTTCTGATATAAAGAAAAGCCTTTTTCATAAGTAGAATTTAGTGTATTGCTTTAAATCAAGAGATGTTATTATCTCTACACAGGGATGCACAAGATGATGGCTAATCAAGAAGGACCAGGTTCCTGTGCTCCTTCTGTAGGTGTGAACACAGATGATTTAATCCATAGAGCTGGCTGAAAGTCACCTACTGGAGCAAGATCTCTGTACATAGACACTAGAGGGAGTCTACACAAAGCAGCTCTGGCTACTCTGTGCTCACTTCTCGGCACTATCATTAAAGCTCAGGTACCTGTAATGAATGTAACAGTAGTGAATGGACTACTGGTTTAAGCCTTTCTTTTCCAAAGGGACTTGTTATTTGGGGCATTCCGATCCCAAGGCATTCAGATTGTGGGCATCTTGTCTCTCCTGCTGAAAATGTCCAATTTTTATGCTTGCAAAGCTGCACAACCAAAATTATTGGTCAGCCTGCATGACACCCGTGGCAACTTTGGAAATGCCTTAACATCACATGAGCCTGCGGTGTCTCTCTGGGAGCCTGCCTTTCCATCTCTACGCTTATATATCCATTTTTAATAACGCTACATGAACGCAAAGATGGATATTGCACATGCCTGCATTCGCTCCGCACAGATAAAAAACTAATTCTCCTGTTTGTTATGATAGTGCAGACAGATCTTTCATAACAGGATCTCCGAAACCAAACATCCTCCTTCCCTTCCCTTCTTTGGGTAGAAAGAAAGCAGATGAATCGCCTCATTTACCGTTTTCGACACATAGGTTGTACTTGTATTCATGCAACTCAGACTCTCCTCGTTGCAGCAGCCTCCACATCTGAACACGTTCACGCAAGGAGGCTTGAAAAATTTGTTGGTTGTTGTACCTAGTTCTTTGGCAACTTCCACGCAGGTTTCCCTTGGCACGCATTGCGTCTTTTGCCATTCTTCATCTATGACTGGAGAAAACAACATCTTTATGAGCAATTATGGCAAAGTGAAACCTCTGATTAGTGAGGCAGAAGCATTATAGAAATAAAAATGAAGTGCTGACAGGCCATTTACACTTATTTGGATCAATTTCCACTTACTTGGATCGATCTAAGGACCAGAGAGGGTCTGAGTGCAAAGTTATCCTGTAACTTACACCAGCTGCATGGCAGAGAGGCAGCTGCATTTATCCACCTTCAGCCTTCAGCGCAGGTGACCAAAATCTCCATCAACTCCATGGGGCTAAGTAGAGCTGCATCAGTTGCCTGAGATCCAGCTCCCTGGTATCTGTCTGACAAAAGGAACCCACACCCTGTTCTTTTCTCCAGGGCAGACGTCCTTTTTGCCATTTCATCCTCTCTTTGTGTGAACCCCACCGTAGAACCCCACCAGAGCCTGGGTCTGACCGAGAATGCACATTAATGACTAACAGATTCTGGTCAGAGGGTATTAATACTCCTGCTGGATGTCAGCCAGCGAGCACCATTTCCAAACGGGCTACTGAAATCCAAGACAAACACTCTCACACCTCGGTACCGTCAGGGGGTTCACGTCTGAATAACAGGAATAGGGATTCAAGCATGAATTATCTATTTAAAACACTGTGGCATCTTTCAATTACCAAAGTGTTGTAGGCTAGTAATTTATTTTAGAGTGATCTGTCAAATTATGACTGAGAAAAGGAATAAAGTATTAACTGACTGAGCCACAGGGAGAGAAGGGTGACATTTACATAATATTATCTCAAGTCTTGTGAAGAGGTGGCCCTGCTTTTTTTGGCTTTCACTTACCTGATTCAAGTTATGGAATTATTCAAGAGCCATTAATGCTTATGCTTTAAGTCCTCCTTAAAATTATGAACAATATTTCTCCTGTCTGCCCTCCCTCCAGCAGACTTCTGAAAGATCAAAAGCATCTTATATACTATTAAGAAAATTACTCTCTTTTCCAGTTCAGTCCACCTCCCTACTATTGTGCAAACAGTGCACAGGTTTACGGGAAATTTCTGGAAAGAAAAAAAAGAAAAAAAAAAATCTGGAACCTACATGCTGTGCTTTGCCTTCAGATGAGCATTTATTCCTCATTTTCCCATACGACTGACTTTTTCTTTTTGTTCTCTTTCCCAACTGACTGTGGGTATTTAAATCAGTTTGTTTATTCCTGCAAAGTCTTTCCCTGGGGTTGATTCACTCCGCTTTCCAAGCATGCAAAAAGTACAGGAAATAAGAGGTTGGGGTACAAATTCTGATTTTACAACGCAAGTAAGAGAAGAGTCACTAAAATCAACAGAATTTTCTAGAGTAATATTAGTCTATCTAAACAGCAATCTAATCCCAGGCCTTAAAATAGAAAATAAAGTGTTTGCCAACCTCATTAAGGTACGTGCGTGTAGTCACTTCAGACGTCACTTCAGCGAGTGTCAGCGGTGCTGACCTTCCCAACTGCACACATCCCCCTTTATTGACCAGTTCTTCAGCAGAAGGGCTGCTCTAGGCAGCGGCAGGCGAAGTGGGGGTCACATTTTGTTCAGAAGCACAATAGTAACCCTGATATTCTCTGTGAGCCAGCACAGGGCAGCTGCTGAGAAAAGTGGCTCTGGCGCAGACCCAGCTTGAAAGCTCTGCAGTCCTAGGCGAGCTGAGGCTGTGGGTGGATGGGGTGGCAGATGCTATCAGTGTATTCATCATTAAACCTCTAGAAAGGAGGGACAAGGTCCTGAATTTGTCCCGCTGGAGTTTGGGGTGCTGTGGGAGATGGTCTAGCGGTGAAATAACAAGGAGCCTTAACCCGGCCTTCTTCTCAAAACACTTTATTAAAACAAAACCGATGCCCTTCTCAAAAAGGTCAGTACATAATGACTGGGAAGGGTATGAGAAAGAAATACATGTTCATACACTGTGGGTTTTTAAAGGAACTTTAGTACCTTGAGCACATTAAGATATTAGAACACAAGTAGTTTCTGTCGTGGGATTAATTACATTTTGGGTGGAAGAATGGAGAATATGACCCAATAGGCTTTTATTTTTATTATTTAAAATTCAGTGGCTTCCCTTCAAATGAGAAAGCTGACATCTCTGTGTCTTGGGAAGGGGAAAGGAGGAATTGTCCTGACAGCTGTTTCAAGCAGCAAATGACATCTATATGCCTACAGTCATCTGACTTTATTACCTGAACAGTTACATTATGCTGCCGTTGAAAAAGGTCCATTGCCATACACACTGCCTCAGGAACACTTCTTAATATCCCCTGTTGCCTCGCTGTTTTGACAAAAGAAGTATCTTAATTTTTCAGAAGTGCTGGTGCCACTAAATGAGTAATAGTGAGTCGAGAATTACAGCGTTTGACACCGGCTACCACTTCTCATAACTCTGTGGATTGTTAATGGTGCTGGTTAGACTTTTAAAGGAATGCAAACAAAATGTTTATCAATAATTAAAGCCCTCCTAATTGTTCTTCCATTGTGTATTTGATTAGCTTTTTCCTGTACAAAATTTCTATGAGAAGTTTAACACCTTGCCTTTCAGACTGGCATTCATGTCTGCACTTCCCTGCTGTGGCTCAGAGCAGCAAATTAAGTAAGACCTTTGCTCGGCCATAATTTTGCTGAGTGACGGTGTGCAAATGCAGCTCTGGTTCTTGTAAAAGTGGTATTGGAACAGGATCAGCAGGATCTGATTTCCCAAAGGAAAGTGATAGTATCATATCAGACTGAACCAAAAAGAATAGCTCAGTCTGTCCTTTGTTAGGCTGCAGTGCAGCTTTGCTGTGGGATACCCATTTGCTATGTCCACATATAGGCACTGAGCCTTTATTTTACATCTGTAAGCTTGGAATGCCTCTTGGGTCTCTCACCCGCAAGGAGCAATATTCATCTTCACTCCAGGTGAGACAATGATTGTGATTCCCTGCATTTAGGGGCTGGTTGGTTGTTCCAGGATCGACCTCTTCTCTCTGGAGAGGTTTCCTCAATAAATAGAGAGGCAATCCCTCCTTCCTCTGCAATTCCCACCCAGACACTGCTGCTGCAGTGCCCTGTATGAGAGCACAGCAGCAAAGCTCATGTATTTCTGCCTGCGAATGCATTCTGAGACTGAGCACAGTGCTGCTGGCCTGCCCCTCGGCCCATCATTCCCACCCGTTCTTTGCACACTGGCTTCCCCTCCTCCCCGTGGGCTGACAGGCCCATAGATAATGCATCTTCCCTTTGGGGACTCGAGAGAGAACAATAAGCCTCATGTGGCCACAGAATAGGGAGGTCTACTCGGAGTGTTGCCTGGCATTTTTTCATACAAAGTGATTTTCCTGTTGTTTGTGGAGTGGGTGCATTCTAGGAAACCCCTTGTACTTAATGCTTTACCGCACAAGAACCAGTGGTCCTGAAGAGCAGAGCAGACTCAGCTGCAGATCTGCACCTACCTTTCAGTGTGTCGATATCATAGAAAGCAGCAGCAAATCTGGTGGAGCGATGGGATGCGGAGCGGGAGTCTAGATTGGCCAGACTCTTGAGTTTTAGCCTGCATTTCCACAGCTTCCAGTCCTCGGAGTGAGTGATGCGAAGCAGCTCTTCCAAGCTGGATGCTCTCCTGATCTGCTGCTCTGACCGCTCCAGTGCTGACAGAGATGTCCTCTGGAAGGGCAGGAGGAAGTCAGAAAGGCAGGACCTTTACAGCCTGTCCCCCGTGCAGCGCATTCTGTGCAAGGGGAGCACTTGTACACAGGCAGCACATTAACCAAGGGCAGCCAAGAGTACCTGGGGTGACAGGAACACACAGAGATGGCCCAGGCTTTGACAGTGCCAGGCACCAGTTTGATCTGCAGAATTTGTGCCCATATAAAATGGGAAGTGGAGATACCCACTTCCTGACCCCTTCCATCACAGCCCTGAGAGCTAATTACAGATGCAGACTTCACCGTATGTACCCCGGCTCCCCAGGGAGCCTGGCAGGTGCCAGCTGCAGTGCTGCTGTGCCTGAGCTGGTCAGCCACGCCAGCATGAATCCTGGTCACCCCCACAGACAGCACGAATGGCTTCCACTGGTAAGCACAGCCCATGTGCTTTTGCAGCAAGCCACCTTGGCTGCCAGAACTCTGGTGCCAGCTGTGAGACACCACTGTGGGGACCGGTGACACATCTGGAAGCTGCCCTAAGTACAAGGGCCCATCCTCATGGCGGGCAAACACAACACTCAACATGCTGCAAAGAGCAGGGTGCATCTGGCATTTCCCATCCCGACTTCCATTCGAGTAGTGCCCAAAAGGCATCCTCAAGTCCAGTCTCAGCCCTGTGCCTGTGCAGCAGCATTGGCACAGTCGTTGCGTTCGCCACCGGCGTGGTGCATGTGACCACACCTCACTCCCACAGAACACTCCATGCAAAGACCACCCCGTCAGTTTAAAGTTGCTGAAGAAATACCCGTCTAACAGAAACTTCATATTGCACGTCACTCCATAACAATACCTTTTTTCCTTTGCTGCTTTCTGACATCTGTGTTTATGCCTTTACCAAGGCTCTGAGCTGACTGTTGATTTCCACTGACTCACCAGGTCTACTGAAAACTGTTGCCTCCAAACCAAGGAAAAGATTATCTCTGTAAAAGGCTGCATTGTGCTGTGCTGGTGCTCTCAGCTGCACTCTCTGATGATGCAGTTGACTGTACTTTTTGACTTGCAGATAAAGAGCTGCAGTGCCAGCTGGCATATCTAAAATGCCAGCTCTTAGCAGCAGAGATGAAGCAGAGGAAGCTGACGATGAGGTGTGTAGCAGCCTGCAGTCTGAACCGGTAGCAAGTGACTGATCTGTCCAGGACTGGGGAAAGGGTCACCTACTGGAGGAGCATTTTTAGATGAGAGCTGAAACTCAGGACGGAGCACATCTGTTACTTGTTATTAAAACATCTGTGGCATTTATTTTGCAACAATACAGATGTTAGCCGGTATATACAGGCCAAGTTCATTTTTGGGTAATTACCTTCCACTGACCTAAAATTCTCTGTGTAGTTAACTCAGAACAAGTTATTTGCTCTTTTTTTTTTCATACAGAACATTATATTGTGCTTCAGCAAGCTGCCATGTTTCATTACAGAGATGGCTGGTTCTCATAGGTGAATGGTTTCTCATATGTTTCCTATGTGGTGAAAACTGGAAAGGCCACCTCAATACTTACGGACAAAAGCTCAGAAGGTATGTGAAAAGTTAGCACCAGTAACTGAACTTCAAGAGAGTTTTATAAAAAAGTTACCTAGAATGTTTCTGATCTGGAAAAGCTGACATTCAGCCTGAGGTCAGTGCATCAAGGCTTGTTTGTTCTAAGGGCCACAGCTTATATTCACTCCCATTCACAAGCTGTCTCCTTGACCTTGCAAATACACAGTGTGGGACCAGCCCTGGCATGATAATGGGACCAAACATATTAAAACTGAACTCTGTTAACAATTAACAAGACTTCTTTCCTTTCTTTGTGGCAAGAAGATGTTCTAGCTGAATCAGCATCCGAGACTCCACAGTGATTTCACAGAGTGAAAGGAGCTGACGTATTCTGTAAGTGAGAAGACAGCTCCCTGCACTTCATGTAAAAGTCACTAGTTTGGGACCGGCTTTTCCATTTCTTTTACTTAAATATCAAGGTGGGGTTTTTTTATTAATGATTGTTATATAATCAAATTAAGTTTTAAATCTAAGATTAAAGTGTATAGAAAAAGTATACATCTCCTCATGGTAAGCAAAGAACTCTGGGTTTATCTAAAGCAAGAATTTAAGGATTTTTGTATTTTTAAAATTATACAATGTCCTTACTGTGGACTCAAGACACTGAAATTAACTTTATGCCTTCACAAGGACTACTGTATAGAAAGGGGGCCAGGTTCTATTGGGAGAAGTCATTCTTGTACTAAAAAATGCATCTGCAATAGGATTTGAATTCTAGTACTTAAAAAAAATAAGATCTCTGGTATTGATGCATTATAATGGTATTGACAAATCCTGGGTTTGTCTGCAGGTTGTCCCATCTCATGTTGGTTTGCATAGACCGAAAACTGGAGAAGTATGGTCAAAGGAAATGGAAAGAGCCGTGCTCATCACAGATTTCCCTCTGCAGTCATCAGAAATGTAAACTAATTAACTAAACCATGGTCAAAACTCACACAAAGCCCTTGGAAATGAGCTATCACTTTTCTGTCAGCTCCAGCCCCACTCAGCATTGCCTGGGCTACTCAGCCCTGAAGGGAATCTGTTGCCTCACCTCTCTTCATGTTTCCTAAGACCTAACCAAGCTCTACAGTTCAATGGAATCACCAGTTGCCAACCATCAAAATGCCAGAATAACTGTCTTCCTTCTTCTGGTATTTGTCTTCTTCCTAGAGGGAACATCCTTTAGAGATGACATTATGACTTCTTCACAGGAATCCCTATCCAGGACAGAATTTCCTCATTCCCTTTCCCATAACAACAGCACTGAGGTAAAAGTATGGCCTCTCCTCTGAGCACTGCTGACAGCGGGCAAGATGGCAAGCTGAAGGCACTGCTAGCTTTTAAGGAAGGGATGAATCCCAAATAGTTGTAGGATTTTAGAGTATGGACAGCAGTTTTGTCTATGAGCTGGTCACTCTGTGCTCCCTGTACAGCCACAACAGAAACTCAAATACAGGCATTGCCAGAGCACGATTTGAAATCACACCAAAAGTCTTTCTGCTGTCTGCTCAGCAAGCCCAGGCTCACCAGCTCACAAGAGGTATCAGTGTGGTGGATCTTTGGCCAAATAAATCTCAGCATCTAGGATATCCCTCATCTTAACACACTTTGACCACAGGAGTAGCTAGCCACAACTTAAAACATTCAAAACTAAATGCCTAAAAAAAGAAAGGAGTGTGGAAAGTAGAGCAGCTTCCCCAGCAGGGCACTGCCCTGTGGCCTCAGACACCACAGGCTGAGCTGCCTCTGTCAGACACCCTCTTGCTGCAGCACAGCAGCACTGAGTAGCATGTCGTCAAGAGATCTTTCCAAAGGGTTCATTTCTGGACGCCATGGTTTGGACAGCACGAAATGGAAACACAGAAACACCTGCAGTCTCACATAATACCACAGGTGATGTGCCACAAGGATGCTAGCACCACACAGATGTGGAGACTTCTTTCATAGACTTCAGTTTACATTCAAGTTCTGTTTAGGTCCAGGCAAACATCATCTGGTTGACTGAAAAGCCCCACTTAGAATAGTGCAGCTTTGCACAAAAAGGTGAATGAATGTTTCACAGTGTGAAATTGGAGGAAGGTGTTGGGTTCAACAGCATCCCACAACTACCCCTCGTGATGATCAAGGACTTCATCCCCTCTCACAGTGACAGAGAGTGGGCAGCAGTTAAAATAAACATTTGAACAGAAGGGGAGCTCCCCACTTAGACACAGAGTAGAAGGAAGCATGCAGAGGTCAAACTAGAAATAAAAATCATATCTAGAAATAAAAATCATATCCATATTTAAATTAAGATGTATGTTTTTCATAACACCGATCTGTGATGTGTTCCAAAACTCAAAAAGGAGTATCTGTTTTTCTCTATTTCAGCTATGAGCAACATCACTGACATCAGGAAATGGTAACGTGGGTTAGCATTGTGATTTTTGGATAATTGCAACTTTTATCCTTCCAAAAGAAACCATAACGGGCCATCTGTCTTCCTCCTAGCAATCTCGAATGCCAGAAAAACCCTAAAAGTAGTTAGCATTGGAAAGGAACAAAAGAAAAAAGGGGTAGTACATTCAGTGGCCTTTTCCACCTTGGATGCTGGTGTAAATCAGTCACTGAGTTCATTACCCCACTGATTTATGCTGATCAAATATTTAGCTTATGCATCCTATCCTACAGATGCACGATCCCACACACAGGCTGCACTGTTCAGATTGGGCACCTTCTGGAGAATCAGTATTGACAATCTCCTATCAGATGCTGCAGCTCAGCAGTTTGGAGCTTTTCTCCATGCTTGATAAGCTCCTGATTTTCTTGCCTAGGAGGAAATACCCTGTGCCCTGTTTCAAATACCCTGTGCCCCATTCAGACAGATGTCTCAGTCGGTAGAACCCATGTTTGCAAAACCCCCTCTTCTTGCATGTGCCACTCTCTCCAGCATGACACAGATGGCTTTTGCATTCATGCCACGATTCAGGATCTCCCAGGGGTATTTTGAACGACAGAGGGATGCAGGGTGAATAATATTTTGTGTGCATGAGAAGGCAAAAATAAAGGTTGGTCAAAATCCATATTTCCTCTATCTGAGGAAAGTCCTGTTTGCATTTTACTCTGTACTCAAGCACACCCTTAGACCCAGGAAACACATCCTGAAAGCTTATGCAGATGACTACTTTCCTTAAGCCCCAGCCTTTACCCACAGTGGGACATGAACCTCTGCATGAACACGTGGAAGAAAGAGCTCTTCTGAGAAGGAATGTTTTTTCTGAGTTAAGAGTCACAGATACTATTGTGGCAAGTGCTGCATAAATACCAGTGGAAATCTTCAACATTTTCACTGTATCTGGGGCCAGGACAAATGATGAAGGAACCTCTCAATAACCTTGCACTGTTTTATGATCCATTCTCTCAGCTGTTAAATGATAAAAAGGAGGCAACATCTTTATCTTGCCAGGGCAAGCAGAGTGTCGCTGTGTAACCGCGTAACGATTCTCTGCATCCAGTGTACCACAAACACGGCCAAACAGCTTTAAGCTAAATTCACACTACATCTTTCAAAATTAACCAGTCTGAGGGGCAAAGCTGCCTCTCAAACGAGGGCACTGGTGTGGTCGGCAACTCCTGAGGACAGTTTGAACCTTTATGTGAGTGTTGTGTGCTTATTTGCATTGGAAGCACCCGCGTTCAGTTCAAAGAAGTCATGCAGAAGGCAAAGGCTTGATGTAACCAGAAGCTGATTTCCCTCTTTTCCAGCTCTGCCCGAAGGCTATTCTCAGAACTAGACTCAAACCAGTTTAAATACTAGCTGGATGATTCATCGCCACATGAAAATACCAAGGATCTTTGCTGCTATGTATGATACACCTGAAAATAACCTGTTCTTCCATGATGAATTCCGTGAGGTGTTTCTAACACGTTCTATGAGCTGATCATAGTTACAGGCTCATCTTGGAGAGACAGAGCACCTACAGCTCCCCGTGACCCCCCGGCATTAAAAATCAACAAAAGCTGATGCTATGGGTCATTGACCCGACTATGAATTAGTTACCTGAGACTCCTGTTGTAGCTGATGGAGAAAAACAGATCCATTTGGTGCACATTCACCTCATTCTTAAGTCTGTTGGATAAACTGTGCCTCCATACCCACCCTTTCTCTTCGGTGCCTCGGAGGGGGCTGACTGGTCACTAGCTCAGCCCTGGCTAAGTGACCTGAATCCCACTCAACTGAAAGCAGTCAGATGAGATGAAATCTCCTTCCCTTATTCAAAGCACAAGCAATTTATAAGGGACATCAGTCACATTTTCAGGTACAGAAACATAAAGAACCAGGAAATGCAATTGCACTGGGGTCTGAAGGACCTGGGGCTGGCTGAAGGCCAGACCTGGCAGCTGCTTGGACAGAGGGAAGCACTTCATTCCCTGCTTCAAAGCCATGGGATAGTTGCCCAGCCATGCTGTGGCTCACAACACCCAGACTGTGAGCTGATGCGGCCAGGGAACAGCAAGGGAGTTCCTGTGGAAAAGTCTTGTTCTTTCTTGGCAGGAAAACGGGGCAGCTCCTGCCACTGCGAGGCGAACGCAGAGATCTACATGGTGTCTGAAGGTCTCTTGCTTGACCATTGTCCTGATGAGGATGGCAAGCTCGTGTGGAGTCTCTGCAGCAAGAGGAACTCCTTTTGAGGATTTTCATCATTGTTATTAGGATTTTTAAGATTGTGGTGGCTCCTGGTAGTATGGGGTCAGGCACAAACGCAAAGGGACAATCTTTCACCTGGTGTCCACAACTAAAGTAAAGACAGGAGAACACAGAGGAAGGCATTCATCCAAAGCCATGAATACCAAGGAAACACTGGAAATACTGCTCAGAGTGAGGGGCCACAAATTTGAGATAGCCTCAACCATTGCTAGATTTTATCATAAGAAAGATTATCTACAGTACAGCGTGTTGTACCCTGGGGGTGCTGCATAATGGGTCTGCTGCAGCTTGAACGCATCAGGCTTGCAGGAGTGACTGCCTTATCAACAAGAAACTGCATCACCCTGAAAACATCTGGCGTGAAGAGAAGGCATGGGATAAAAACCAAAACACTTTTACTTCCCTCACACCCAGCCCAGGTAAAACCTCTCCCTTGCCTGCCTCGAGAGTGGAAGGGTGCTGGCCTTGGCTGTGTCCCCGCAGGAAGGGGTGACTCTGGTGTCACACCACTTCATCCCCACGTGCTGTGTGTCACGGCTGGGGAGAGAAAGCACATAGAGCCCTATCCTGTAGGAAGAGCAGTGGAGAATTGCCAGAGCACAGAAAGGACTGACAGATGTGTTACCTTTGAGTTTGGGAGGAACATAAAATGGTAAAAATAATAGTTGGAGTGGGTGTTTTATGAGGGGTCAGGGGCTGACAGTGAGACACTTGAGACTGTACATTTCTCACTGATATAGATGTGGTGTTTGAGGGCCTCTTTGGCTAAAACCTTGTCAGTAC
This sequence comes from Chloroceryle amazona, assembly GCA_027560015.1. Taxonomy (NCBI): domain Eukaryota; kingdom Metazoa; phylum Chordata; class Aves; order Coraciiformes; family Cerylidae; genus Chloroceryle; species Chloroceryle amazona. Next base: position 27,875 of record JANHFX010008096.1, read on the forward strand.
ATCATCTGATCATGGCCCAAAACTGAAGGAGAAGCAGCCTCTAGACTGCTCCATCTCTGATGTTGAGTGTGGCAAAAAGTTCCCTTCGGACTGCCCTCCCTGGGAGTCTGTCTCCTTGGGCTACAGCCTTATTTCTAGTGAAGACAGGAGACTTAATTACTTGTTTCCTAAACTTAGTGGCCGAGCTGGTGATAAAACAGCTTCTACTTTAGCTGAAGATGATGTTTTCACAAATAAATCTGCCCTACGGCTTCAAGAGGACAACTGGTTTATATTTTGCATGGCCTGTTGAACTAGAATAGATCTTTAGTGGTGCTGTAACAAACAAATCAGACTTCTTGCACTTTAGTAGCATGCTTACATTATTAAAATCCTCAGAGATGAGACATTTTTGTTGCTGCATTATTGGTTTGAGTGAAGGAAACTATTCAAGACAAAGAAGAGAAAACATCAGAACTGTACATAATTTTGTGAAGGCGTGCATCTCAGAATACTTCTTGTGCATTTTCATGTCCAAACCAATCATAGACTGATCAGATTTTATCAGAATACTTCTCACAGCTATGTACTTTTATTCAAAATAAGGAAGGGTTGTTTTTTTTTCCCCAGCCAGCAAACATCTTGAGAATCAACTACAACTCTCATTAAACAACTATTTCTTCTCAGGTCTTTTGGCTGTTGTGGGAAACAGCCTTACAGCAGCTGAGGTGTGATTTTGAAGGTAACAGCATTCACTGTGCATCATTTTGGCTGCAGCGATGGAAAAAACAGGTGGACAGGTGGAAGAAAAGAGTAGGTCTGCTATGGTGTGGAGTTTCTTCCTGTTCAAGCCTCTTCATCTACATTGAGAGTTTACCTTCAGGCCCTTCCTACAGTGATATTTGTCTTTGGAAGTCCCTGGGGTTTGGACAGTTATTTTGGAATGGCTCAGAGACAAATATCTGAATGAAATCAGATGACTGTGTGTTCTTTTTAATACTTGAAAATATTTTTATTTGAAAGTTCCTTCAGTTAGTGCTTTCATAGGTTTCTAGGTTTGCCCCAAGACACTTTAATAAATGTTTTGGAAGTGTGACTAGCCAATTGGACAGCTGGGTTTCAAAATGTCACTTCAGAAAGCAGAGCCATTGCCAGCACCGAATGAACTTATGTTACCCCAATCACATGCACACATTTTCCTGGAATTGCCATTTTTCTGAAGTAATATTTCCCTAGCAGCTCAAGCAAGTATCTTGATGTGGTTTCTGAGTCACATTACTAATTAAAGTGAGGAGTTTTACCTGTGTGTATGGCACATTCTCTACATGCAGTGGGACATATGATACAGCAACATGATGCAACTCTTTTGTAATTCAACCCGACTTCAATAGAATCCCCTCCCCAACTGCAGGCAAGCAGTGACCACGCTGCAGACAGTGACCATGAATTTGCAGGACTAACCCAGCAGGCTTCCCATCTGAAAGCATGGCTCAGACAGAGCCATTCTGACCTCCTGAGAATGAGGAGAGCAATCGCTCCTTTCCAAAGCCGTGTGGTGCCTGCACTGGATGACCGAATCCCATGTGTTCAGCTGCACAACCACAGTACTCGGTATGGCCCCGCTGAAGCAGTAAGGACTTTAGATAACATTCTACTGATAGATGAGTGATCTCAAACTTCAAGTCACATTTGTGGGAGAAATAGAAAAAAAAATATGCAGGTATCCTTCGGGAATCTGAATTCTTCTTAATGTGAGTAAAGTAAAATAACTGTGCTCAGTTCTTCTGCTGCTTATTGGTACCTAGGCCTATATGTATCTCTTTCACAAGGACATCAAAAAAAGAGCAAATTCTGCTTGGACTACATCTCAGAGCCAAGCCTAGGAAACAGCAATGGCCAGGTTTGTAACTGGACGTACTTGCTGCAAGAGAAAGATCTGAAAGAATCACAGCCCCCAGACATGTAGTGATAGCTATAAAAACTGCTCTTAATGGGAATAAGAATGAGTTACCACCTACAACAGCTGTACCACATCTATTTTTCACAAATACCTGTGTTCACAGGAGATAAGACACAAGTAAACCTTGCTCAGGTCTGCTCTGAAGTAGGAGCAGTATCGGTCAGAAGAAAATCTGCAGACACAACAGCAGAGGTCTCGCAAGCCAAAGTTTGCACCAGGGTTTTTTTTTTTCCCTCTGTTTTCAAAGCAGACCATTTCTCTGCTTGCCTCCCGTGGGAGCCTGCATCAATGCCACCACATCAGGGATTACACAGAATGCAAATGCCTGCGAGGGAGAAAGCACAAGTAGACTGCAGAAAACAGAGGCACACAACACTCGCTGAGCCCGAGCTGACTGCTCGGTTTGCTTGCCTTGTGACCACAAATTAACAGAAGCTGCTCCACTGCCCTCTGAACCTGCCTTCCTGCCCCCGCTTGGGTCACGGAGTTTCAGATGGGAGACAGGTCTGATGCCAAAGTTTAATGAGCTCTGTCTTCATTTCAAACAGCTAACTCCTAGAATGAACTCCTCACATGCTGCATCTAGTGAATCCAAACAGCCTGATGTACTCCTCAGAGCTCTGCTCTATCCTCAGGCATTACAAACCTAGCTGAGGTGGACTGGACTGGACTGGACCAGCAGCTGGAAGGGGTTTTTCTGCCGTTTCTCACGGGCAAGAACAGCTTTCGATAAAGCAGCAATGTGTTAGCAGTTCCCAAACTGATAAGAGCCAAGGACAGATGCCGTGTGGCATGGCAACAATACAGAATTGTTCCCTTATCCTTCACTGTACCTTGTCAAGGCAGTAGTAGATAAGTCAGAACAAATTGGCTTTCCTCATAACCTCCCTGATAGCTTCCCACTCCTGAAGGAACAGCACAAACAATTATTTCTGCAGGAATGAGGCAAGTACATTTTCACCTGCTTCTGGATTATCATGCCTATCAGGGGCGGTAGCCACAGACAGTCCAAAGCAGCAGTGACAAAGCTGGGATAATAAGGTACTTCTGAAAACCAGCTTCATAATCTTTACTTAAAGGAGTCTGCTGGCTTTGAAAGGAAGCTGGGTGTGAGGATGAATAGCCTGGTTTCAACAGACAGTTTCCAACAGCCTTTAGAGTTGCTTTTTCTAGGTGATGAGAAGTTTGCTGTAGATTCAGGAGTTGCCTTGGAGGAAGATCACGCATGGGATAGATCTGTTAGAGTCTCAGTTTTCTAGAAACTGAGCAACATTTGCAAGCAGTTATCAGAAAGCTAATTAGATCTGTCTGAAAACCAGTGTCAGTGGTAATTACAGAGATAAACTTATGTCCAGCTCTGCTGCTCAGGTTTCTTTGCAGAGCTCTGTTCTGGTCACACAGACAGACTGCAGCTGGCTCTAGAAAGCAAGAGATGCAAAGAGCTTCCCAATTCCTTCTGCCTGTGGTGTGGTGGCTCTCCAGTATTTCCACACCTTCCCAAGGGCAAGGCATTCTCCACCGGAGTGGTTCAGGGGCTGAGGATCACGAGGCAGTGCCGTTGCACTCACCAGCAGACAAGGACCATGTACCAGCTGTGTTTGGAAAGTGGCCTCCACCTCCGTCCAGCCCACAATGGCAACATGAGGTTGGTGGATCTAAGATCTGTTAGGACACCAATGACCGCTCGAGGCTGTAGCGATGTTTGGTGCAGAAGTAAAAAAGGTTTAGCTGTGGAAAGGAGAGCATGTAACAGACAGTAGCCACGTTCACCTTCCAGGCTAAGCATACCTAACCCCCCAGTCTTCTGATCAGAAATCATCTTTCCAGCTCAGTGATACTGCTCAGGACTATCAGGTGTGGGCTTCTTTGTACTGAACCAGGAGAAGGTTCAGTGCGGAGAGAAGAGCTCTGAAAATAGAAAAGGCTGCCAGTCTGTCCTGACTTGGGCATTACCAGTTGTCCCTTCTCTTGCCTTCTCCCCAATACTTTATTAATATTGTGAGGGGCAAAATGGGTCAGGGAGCAATGAGACTCAAATTCTCAGAGTTCAAGAATTTGCAGCCTCATTAGAGAGGCAGTTTTAGTGTTGGAAGGCAGAAGCAGCTCTGACAGAGCATTGGCTTTTCTTGGCAAAACTTTTGCCTTGACTCTGGTGAATATAGGACATAGCTCTTTGCATCTAATCCTAAATCTATGGAAAAAGTGGCCTATGTCTGTCGTTGCTCTAGGAGAGGAAAAATGTGTGGGGGAGAGACAGGAAAAGAGGCAGAGAGGTTTGCGGTTCGCTAGCGGAGGGCTTCCAAAACGTAAGAGACTGTCAGGACAAAGCTTCAACAAGGAATTTTTAAAGCATTTCCTAATTAAAAAAATAAAAAAAAAAAAAAGAAAGAAAAAAAAATAATTGTTCAGTCGTCAGCAAGCCCACGTGGAAATCTAATTGCTCAATGAGAACTGCATACGTCCGGCTGGCATCCTGACCCAAGCAACGGGCACGCGAGGCAGAGGGCTTGCTGCCAGCCTCGACGTGAGCTCAGCTACGGAGCCTCTGCCTGGTACCTGTGCTGCTGGCTGCCCCTGTCTGCAGCTGCCCAGGGCTTCCCATCAGGAGACTGTTTTCCAGTTGTTTATAACACTGCCAGACGTTAGATGTTCAGGCTGAAACTTTCCATGCCGGATGTCTGCCTCAAAACCATTTCATTTTATTTTTTTTTCCTTTCTCGGTCAAAATGATTTCACTGCGGCTGAGGATGAAGCTCCTTCTTTACCTGCACAAAACCATTTTCTGTCAGTCTCGTTTTTGCCAACATCTGGCATTTCCCTGCTGTGGATCACAGATGTGAATTTTTGACACCTGAGGAACCTTTCTTGGCCCAAGGTGTCTGCGGCTCTCTCAAAAAAAAATCTGTGCCGATGTAAAAACCTCTGAAAGCAACAGCATATTGCTGCCAGCATCTAGCAGCTAGATGCTTGGCAGATTGGACCTGTGCTGACCCCTCTCCATCTGGGAGTGGAGCAGGACATGGGTGCAGGCCACCATAGGTCCAGCCCTTGGGACTGAGAGCAGGGAACCTGCCCTTCCTCTCCCTCAGGACACAGGGGTTGGGCAACCTGGGAAGGGAAGGTGCAAGATTTGCCTGTAAAGGGGAAGGAGATGAACACTGATGGAGGAAGGCAAGTCCTGGCCAAGGAGGCTGAAAGCATCTGGGGGGGACCAGAATAGAAACTGGGGTTGGGAAAAGGAAAGCTGGGAAGCCATGACCACAGGGATAAAAGTGAGAAGCTAGGGATGGAGGAGGGAAGTGGACACCGTGGTCAGACAAGGCTGGAAAGCCAAAGTGCCCAGTAGGGCTGTATCTGAGGAACTTGGACAGACATCCTGAGGGCCTGAGAGAGAAGCAGGACATCCCCACTTAGGAGAAAGCAAGTGGGAAGTAGGGTGGCACATAGAGAGCACGAACAGGAGCCCAGTAAGGAAAGAGACCCTGAGTCCTGGCGGTGAAGGAACATGGGTTAAATGCTGGGAGTGGATCAGGTCAGGAATGGAGAGAGGAAGGAAAAGCTGGGCCTGATGGGCAGGGGACAACCAGCCTTGGTGTGCACACAGGGGGAAAAGGGGCTCCTGTACCCAGGAAAGGATGGTGTTTCTGAAGGGCTGGAGAAAGCCGGGCGCAGTGGAGATACTTTCTGAACGACTCCAGCTGGTGCATAAGGTTTTTAACATTCATGGCATTAATTAGGATATTTGCAGAAGGAGGATAAGAGAGTATTTAAATCTTTAGTCCCCTGAATCTCCATCACATGATACCACACTGACACCACCTGATGGTTTAAACCATCGACAGGTTTAAAACTTCAGATACCCTGGGCTAGACCTCAGCTACTTGAACCCATGTAACAGTGATGAGAACAGGTTGCTGGTGGTTACCCTTTCTTGGGTCTCATTAATTGCATATTGCTTGGTTCTTATCCAGGTGATGCTGCCATTGATCTTAAAGACCTTTCAAACAGTAAGGCGTGGTAGTTGAATGCAGTACATCATCTCTGTGTTCTGCAAATTCAGTTTGATGTGCAGTCAGTAAGAACAGATAACTCTGTGCATCTACCATTAAACACTGAAACGTGAAGGGCTTTTTGTGGGTTATACCCACATGTATACACACACAAAAGCCCACAGCTCGTACATGCTAAAATCACCCAGACAACTAACATACTGTGTAAAACTTTACAAGAAAAATAATCAACAGCTTAGCAAAAAGTCCGTCCACACAGCAAGAGCCAAAGCAAGTGGGGAAAGAGTCTTTTACTTGCAGTCATCAGTGGCCAATGCATGTGAAACACAGCCCTTTGTGGTGTGATCTGCACAACAGCTTTAGGAAATTCTTGGATAGTAGCAGTGATATGTTACTACACACAGTACCCTGTGGCTAAGCTGGCTGCTGGAAAGTGGTAGCACAGTTTCAGTGGAAACAATTACAGGTCTAGATCTGTTGGATGGACAACCCTATCACAGTGAATAGATGATAAAACAGTTTCAATCTGCAAATGGAGTGCCTGTATTTGTTCTAGCCTAGGTGGATGTGATCTTAAAATTCCTTTAAAGTACCAACAGTGCTTTACTATTATGCTGAATAAACTTGTGCCCCATGGGAGGACAGAATTATCATCACTGCCAATTATACAGTGGTTAGTATTCTATACCAGAAAGCACTTTCTGGTTTAAATGAAGTGATTTCTACATTTAAGTAACCAGTGATTTGTCCTGGAGTGCATAAAGCTCGTGTATACAAGACTAATTACTCTGCTCCTAATGCCTTCAGAGAACTGACTGCTGAGGTTGTAAATAAAAAGCTTGTGAATGGTGAGCAGGCAAAGGGGTCAGTCATTAGTCATCCCGAGGCACACATCGCTCACCACGTCTAACTTCTTGTGCTGGCAACAGCAGCCTGCAATTAGGCACATAACTGAGCATTTCTTTTCTCAAACACAGGTCAGCATGTGGTGCAGTTCACAGACTAGTGTGTGGTCATCTCTTGAAGGCGGGAGGTTTTCTGAAGTGGAAACAGAAGTATTAGCTTATTTTGCTGTGTTATTGAAAAACAAACATCATTTTCTGGACCACACACTGAATTAATCATCTCTGGACACGCTGCACACAGAGAAACTTGTTCCAGTTTTTGTTCTGATTTTTCTAAATGATTGTCCTGGATGTTCTCACATTGTCTCAGGAAGTCAGACCTGAAAAATCCTACTCTCAAGGTGAGGCTTTAGCTTACATTTCATTGCATGTATTAAATTCAGAAGAAAGGTTGATTCCCAAGCAGTTTGCTCTGGTTTTAGTAGCTGTTGCTTATTTTAAAGTCATAGATAACATTTCATAGCAAAAGAAAAAAATATTTTTCCAACTCCTGGAAAACAAGTGACCAACTGATGAACAACACGTTTAATTAGAGGAAAAAAATAAACACCAGGATATTAATTGTGCAATAATAAAGACTTGAAATAAAAAGTATATTTAAGAAGTATTCTAAATGCTCTGACTTACCTTTTTGTTTAGATTTTGCTTTTGTTTTGCATGACTGACAATAAATTTTAAATTAAGAACAAAGCATTCAACAAGTACTTTATAATAAACAGGAAAAGACATAAAATATTAAGCAGCAAATATGGATTTAACTTCTTTATAGACTCTCTTTCATTGATGGCTGCTAAACATCTGTGCAACTAAACCACAAAAAAAAAAAACAAGCACCAAACCAGCAAAATTCCCAGCACCTTGCACGTTAAATGCATGTAATCCTGACAGCTTGGATGATTAAGAATGACAGCAAAGATCACCTACCTTCACAGATCCATTCCCATAGTCAGCTCCTTGCAGCAGATGTAGAAGAGAAACTATGAAGATATTCAGAGTTGCCCACGGTTTGTACATTCTGATGTTTAAAATCCACAGGTTACTACGCAGTCGTCGTCACACAGCCAGAGGCGTCTCTTTCAAAATGCATTTCTCTATCACCAGTACAGAAAAGGAAAGCTTCCAGAATTTCTCTTATATACTCACAAATAATTCCAACATCCAAGAGTCAATATCTGTCTCTTTACTGCTCAAAACAATTGTAAGCTCATCTATAGATTGTAATTTCTAGGAGCAGCTTTTAGATGTGTTTGAAAGAAACTCATTATAAGGGTTTGGATAGGTCTCTGTCTGTGGATATAGACAGGGATCAGGTATGGATTCTAGTTCATCAGTTTAACACATCTTCCATCGAGACAGAAAGAAGCATTCCAAATCCACCCGTGGTCCAGAAGCTGTGAGAAATCTGCTCTGTTCTGTGCTCTCTTACAGCAGGCTCTTAAGATGGTAGTGTAATGGCCAATGTTTTGAGCTCGAGAGCTGTAATCCAACTCTGTATTAAAACTTTTTTCACAACCTTCATGGAAGCCTGCAGAAGCATGTGTCTTAAATCTGATACAGACTTTGGCAGTAATGCAGTCAAATTTTGGCTCTAATCCCATTTTGTCCCTACCAATAGCGTAGCAGTTTTTAAACTAACTGATGCAATCTAGATTCCCATTATTTTAAAGAAGATTACCTGAAACATGAAACTTCAGCACACGTTCTTACACAGCACACATATTTTAAGTTACTTCTTTAAGAAAAAAAAAAGAAAAAGCAGGGAGGGGAAGGGAAAGAGAAAGACTGACTTTCTTTAATGTGTCCTGCAGTGGCATTGGGTTTTCTGAATAGATTTTTAGAAGGAAAGTTAAAAACTATCTTTGTCAACAAACAAAATATTGATTTTTTTAATGAAAGCTCACGAAGCTACAAACAGAAAAGAAAAAAAAATCTATTTTTAGTGCAGCAAAACACAGTAATTATTTCTGCCCTGAGATCTGCATGGCATTTTCCCTGTAGATTTCAACAGTTTAAAACCCAAATGGAGATCTAGCATTTAAAATTATAACACGGACAAAGGCTCTGATGGTTATGCATGTTAAATTTATATTGCTGTGCTGATATAATCTATTGGAGAGTAGCTCCACTCTCAGATGGCTTAGGGTTTGCAGAGACTCCACAGTTATTAACAGCAAACAGTCACATACCTGGTATTTCCTACCTCTGACACCCAAGCAGGAGCTCTCTCAAATGCAAGCCACGCTTCTGTAACTATCATTAGCTTGCATCATTTCTTAACTATTCTACACAAACAGACACTGGAGAGAAAATTACTTGACTCCAGTCTTTCCAGCTGCTCCCAGTTAGTGGAGTTGTTAGATTTTACAAACATATCTATAACTGTATTATTTTTAGCTTTGTTTTTTGCCACTTGCTTTGTGAAAGCAATCTCTTCCTCCCCCAGCCAGCCCATGCTGGTTGGTACAAGGGCAGCAGGAATTTTACCTTTTTGAACTGGGTGTGAAAAAGCTGCTCTCTCTCTGTGTATCTGCTTCTCCTGCTCACACCTTTCCAGCACCCGGGCTGCCAGTCATATTCACACCCAGGCTCCATCCTACATGGGACGTTCTATGTCTGTACAAATTACCGTCAAATAAAGTATGTATTTCATTCATCATTTTAAATTAAGTCATTAAGTAATGCTTATGTCCAGACACTTTGACCTTATTTAAAGCCTCCATTTCCCTTTTGATAGTAACACCCATCGCACTGCAGTAGCTGAAATCCTGCTAAAGCAAGTGAGCGTGCCTTCGCCTTCGATGCACTGCTTCAGCGTAAGGGATCAAACAAAAAATAACCCCTGTACTCTCAGGACTTCAAAATAATTTTCTATTGACCCGTAGCTAACTGGGGGTGTGCCATCAACATCTCTCATTTATGGGATTATTATTTGATTAAATTCACACAAACACAGATTCACAAAACAGGCAAGAAGAAACACATGCCCTCATGCCCTAAAGCTTGGTGAGTGGGATTCTTACACAGCCTGTCTCCAGCACAGTTGAGGGATGAGCTTTTCTGTTTCCTTGGCAGCGTTGGTGCAAAATCAACAAGGTCAGCAACCAGAGCAGACACCTGGAGCAAGCCTTCCCTCCGTCCATCAGCCGGATTGCTTCTGTCCTTCTCACAGCCGTCACCTCTCCAGAAGTTGGCAGAAGCGAGGGAAAGCCCAGGAGCAGCACTGAGGTTTGCAGACACTAGCTATGTAACCTCTCTCATCAGCCCAGCAAGGGTTTCACTGCTTGCACAAAGCAAAACGGCTCAGTGGGGAGAGTGAAAAGCACCTGTGGTGTTATGTTCTGCAAAGCAGCCACGTTTCGGAGAACAAGGGCGTAGCTCCGGTCTCTGCTCTGATCAAGAAGGGAAGCAGTTCAGACCCAAGGGGTGTCACATCCGCAGCCTCACGGCGAGGCTGGTGATTGCCTTCCTGGTCTTGTGAGACTCACAAACTGTACCTGAGGGACTTTTAGCACTCTAGCATTAGAAAACCAAGGCTATTTATTTTGGAAGCGTTGGAAGGAAACACCTCAGTAATTGCGTGTGTGTTTTAGTTCACCACTGCTACTTACCAGATTCAACTCTGAATTACAAAGACATTCAGAAAGACCAAACTTGCATCTTTCTCAAAGCAAACAGAAAAGTTCATGCACCTCTGGCTTCAGTGGGTTTTTTGGCAGGGAAACTGAACTGACTCTCAGGCACTGAATCCAATTCATTGACAGGATCAAGTCAGAAGCTGCAGGCAGAAGACAAAAGTTGCCTGGTCTCAATGTTAGGGCTCTGACTCAAAGACTAGCAAAGAAGGAAAAAGCCCTTTCAACTGCAAAGGGCTTTAAATCTAGCTCCACACTGTTAGTGAAAGTGAAGGCAAAGCAAACAAAACAGCTGATAGGACAGCAGAGAGACTCTGATGGGAGATTATTGGGAAATAGGGTTTTCATCATCTGCACCACTGTCCCCATCCCCTCCCTTACTGCTCTCGTCTCTTTCAATTCAGCATACGAACCACTGCTCCTTCCAGCACCATCTCAGCCCTGCTCCTCACATGGTTTTGGCAGGATTTTTCCTGCCTGCTGCTGTACCGAGGAGAAATGAAATATTTCTGTGTTGGAGCCCGGAACTCCTAAGTGTGTTGAGATTGTGTCGTAAGCTGCCCGCAGCAGCAGTGAAGAGGCTTGCTGTCTGACAAGACACCTCCTCGGACTATGTGCGATGTTTGGGTTTAATTTATGAACACAAGTTAGCAACACTCACATTCCAGTTTCTTGTTTTATCTCAGTTTGCTATTGTAGAACCACCTGCTCGGTGCTGAGCATGGCTCAGCTTTGTATTGCTTTTAAAATCTAGCACTGTATAAAAATGCACTTAAATGAAATTTACACGACTATTTACAAGACTCTACTTGTAAGAGTAAGAATAAGCAGCTCCACTGATATCAGCAAGGCTAAATACCGGGTAATGAATCAAGAAGTCAAAAATATATGTCATCTTTCAGTGAGCAGCCGATACTGTGGCAATGAGTCAGCTCTTTGCAAGAAGAGCCTGAAACTTTAGTTAAGTCTACTTCAAATATAGATCAACATTGATGTCTCAAATGAGGGAACAATGCAGATGAAAAGAAATGTAAATCTATTTATCTGCAAACATTCTGCACCGTTTAGTCAATAATATTTTAAGCATCTGAGTGCACCAAAGGAACAGTCACATACATTTCAGAGAAATCCTCATTTGCTGATTCCCAAACTCGGGTTTTGTGATGGAAGAGAACATATAAAAGACCCAGAACTTGGTAGATATTCCCAGGAATAGACTAATCATACTTTCTTGGTATTTCCACTCATTTTTAAGACAGAATATGCAGACCGAGTGCAGCTTATTTACCAGAGCTGCTTACTGTGGTGGCTGCAGGTTCTATACTTGGGCTTCACAGCCCGTAGAGAGACAAAAGGATGAATAAACCTCAAAAAATAGCACCAGGTTTAGCTTACACGTTTCTTGCACGCACACACACCCGAGGAACAGAGGAAGCTCTTGTGAATGCTGAAGAATTCATATTCTTCAAGCTGAAATTCTTTCAGGTGAGACAGTAAAAACAGCTTACACCCAGTCCAGATAAATCCAGATTAATGTCACCATTTGCTAGACAAGAGTAAAAGGGAAACACCTCAAAAAAAACATAATCTTCATTTGGAGAAATGTAACAAATCACAGAAGGAGGAGATTTCAGGCCTTTTAACACAAAGAGTAAGCCATAAATCAATAGGACTACTCAGATCACAAACGTTTTGTGAGGATATGACCTAAATAAACTCCAGTTAAATTGTTCAGTCTCAGCCTGTGAAGTTAAAATTGGAGATCAATAGAGGCTGTTCGTTGCCTTGATTTCAAACACGTATGATTTCACCAGATGCTTTGCACTTGGCATCTCTGCACAATTTCAAGTTACAGCATGGTGCAAGGTTCAGGCAAATAACATAATTCCCAATAAAGGTCGTTAAGTATTTGTAAGGAGATTCTATGAGCAGATCTGTACATTCCCCCTAAGTACTCCACACACAGAGGGATTTCTGTTTTCTTGAAAATTAAATGGAAAAAGGAATTTGGGGTCAATTATCTTAAATATTGCAAAAAATAATCTAACTTACATTTGATAGGACACTCATGGCAGAGTAATTATATGGCAACTTGAGGTCACTCAGTGCACATTATTAAGTTAATTGTCAAGTAATTATTAAGTTACAATTATTTTTTTTTTAAATAAAGCAATGTTTAGGGTGACAGATACAGGCATCAGAAACTTCAGTCACATAGAATGCTTGAAACACCATGCTGGGAAACCTGCCTGAGAAGCTGGTCTATCTTCACTGCACTTCAGGCTGGACTGCTGGCCATACCTCAGTCTACCTCGCTTAAAGTTCACTAGGGAGTGAGTGCACAAGCTCCAAACTCCTGTAGCTTTAGCAAATACGAACCACCCTATCCTCTGCTTCAGCTCTCAGCCGTGCCACGCCACAGCCCAGCTCAGAGGGATGCTGTTGTTAACAGCAAGCAGCGGGAGGAGCGCTCTCAGCCAGAGGCAGATAAAATCACAAACATTTAGGGTTGAACTTAATGAGAACTGTACACACCTTTGAATTGCTGTCTTTGAAAGGCTCTGCTCCAGCCTCATGAAGAGCACGGCTGCCCGGTTACCCTTCTCTAGTTCATATTTGTAATACCTAATGCCTGGAAAGACTGCAAACCACTGTGGGGATGGCTCCTGTGTTAGGTGGCAGCCTTCCCTAGCCCAAGTATGAAGAAATTAATTTTTCCTGGGTCTCAGCGCTTCCTTTGCCATCTGTTTGTGTAATTCCAATTTCTAAGGAGCCTAACCTCCATGCCCCTGATCCAGAGAGCAAGACCCCTCTCTAGATCCCTGTAATTCGTATTCATCTGCAATAATGGGAGCCTTCTGTCTTCTTGTCTTCACATCCATCTGTGTTTACATAGCCACTAATGAGGGCACAACTGGAATAATAATAAAATTTTAATTCCAGAGACGTGTAACAGCATTCACAGGCCTTTATTTCACTTGTGACTTCTATAAGTCCTCGCTTCTTTCTACAGAGAAATGAAGTAAGCTGAACAAAAAGATAAAAGTGGTCTCATGGTTAAGGAGAAGAAAGGGAAAGAAAAAAGGCAGAAGGGTGGGGAGAGGATAAGAAGGAGACAGAGGAGGAAGAAGGGGAGCTCTGACCAGGAAGCAGATGCCCTCCTTCCCAACTATTAGTGTTACAAGGGCCCCTGCATCCAGACTGACTCCAAAGCACTGACTGGCTGCTGTTTAAGTATGTCTGAGGGATTGCTACCTGTTCAAGTCAGATGTCTGAAACAGCTCACCAAGAGAAGGAAAGAAGCAGATACCAAGCAGATGGATTCAACATCAACAGGTCAATGTCTACATTCAGTCTGACACTTCATCCCCTGATACTGTCCAGCAAGAAGGGGAGGTATAACTGCAAAGCACAGTGAGTAACCTGACTGCTGAGCCCTGAATGGATTACAAGCAAAACAGATGAACTCCTGGGTGGAAAGAAAAAATGGTATTAGGTTCTCATTTTTTCCACTACACGCGGCTCTGTTACTAAATCACCTAGGACTTCAGGGTATGTGCTGCTTGCACCAACTTGTGTAACTGAATAGACACTGATAGTGTTATGCACATCAAGACTAGAGAAAGATGTGACTGCAGATGATGTCATCATCCTTAACCTTGCAGTCTCCGGTAATGTCTTGAGCAAGTTAAAGAACCTTAGCTTCTCCTGATGATTACACTTCTGTACTTCTGCTGCAATGGACAAGGCAGTACCAGCTGGCAATTACTCTTTGGTCACAAAAAGATGCTAGATATTTCCACGTGGAAGAGCAACAACGCAGCTTGCACTTTAAACATTTCCTTTTTGTTTCTCATCCAGTACTGTAGAGTCCTACAGCAGTAAAATTCAAGTGGCTGCACGGTGGATGGTGGCATCAGAGCAGCTACAAGACATCAGGAAGACCTGACACAGCCTTATAATGATGAAAATAACATCATAAACCAACTGTCGGTTGAGAAAATACTCACTTAGTCCAGCGACTGTTGCATTTTCAGAGGTCAAAGAGCAAATGCATGCTGCAGGCAGTTAAAACCGAGTTCATGTAAGGTTGTTTTCTGAAGTAGTCCTTACTACATCACTTACTAGCATCACCTTCAAGTGCTCCTGGAAAGCTTCACCCAACTCATTATAATACTTCTTTGAGGTAGACAGACTTTGTGATGGAAGTGAAAAATGTGAGGTTAGTTTCAGAGACCAGGCTGGACTTCACCAGCATAAGTAGTTGGTGGAACAGTAGGCATGGCTTAGTCTATCATAACAAGATGTCAGAAAAAAACTAGTCTCTCGATTAAAGGTATTTATCTAAACCATAAATTAATCTTTTTCCTTTTTCTGGACATTTTAATCACATCCCATCTACTCAGAAAAGTCCTTTAGTAAAAAGTCCTTTAGTAAAAAGTCCTTTAGTAAAAAGTAATTCAGAATACCTCAAGTTCCAGTGAGTGGATAAATTCCAGGGTTTAGATACCTCTCTCTTCCTAGTTCTGATGTCCTGTTAGGCAGATGAGGCCTCGAAATAAGCAGAAACAATCCCCTGGGAACAATTTCTGTGCCCAAGTCCCAGACTCTTGACCCAATGGGTTTGGCCAGAGTATACCATGAAAACATCCTGCCCCTCAAGGCTAGCAAGGAACTCCAAGGCCAAGCCAGGAACACAAGATAGCATAAAGATACCTGTATTCATCCTCCTTTCCTCTCCCTGTCTTTATCAAAATAAAAGCAGCTTTTTGCAGGAACTTTCAGCAGTAGAAATGCCTTGGAACCGCTGCCTTCACCCAGCCTTTCAACTGAAGGAAGACTCCCACTAAAAAGGTGACTAACAGATCAGAGATGACAGGCAGAGAAGTAGAAGAGAAGAGGCTCAGAGAGGGTAAATTTCAATACAAGTCCTAGGCAAACAAACATTGTGGAAGGTACAACAGCAACAGAGTGACAATAAGAGGATTTATACTTTCATTTTCTACAGGTGATTTTCCTGCTTACTTCTGTAGCACCCTGAAGCAACATTCTTGGAGCAATACATGCATATATTGCAGGTAGTCTGAGAACAATTACAAGGTTCAGCATAATTAACCTTGCAGTGAACGCCCTTGAGAGTATCCACACAGTGGATATAATGAGAGCAAAGCCCCAAAAGTTAACTTCAGGACCTATTTGAGGACACTTTAGAGTGCCAGCAATCTGAAAATAAAACCTGTCTGGTGCAACTTAAAGTTTGGAGATAACATTTTTATTCTTTACATTCAGTTTCACTGCTTTAGCATTCACAAACACTAGGCTGATAAGAGGGATCCCTGATATCAGCAGAGGAGAATGAATGATGTCTCTCAAGGATGTTTAGAGAAGTAAATGTATATGGTGAAGCACGTATATCACAAAGTTCATCTCTAGCTCCAATACGATGATTGTTTTCACACTTCAAACACAAAAGCACATTTGTGCTTTTCCAAGAAATCTGCTGTTTCCTGTTTCTGTTACATCCTATTGCTATCAGTAATATAGAAATATAAACACAGTTTGTCAGCCTCACCCTGCATTTCCTGCTGAGAGCAAAATAAAGGATGGCCTGGTCAAATGGCTTTTGTAAAGAGTTCCCCGCCCCCCAAAACTGCCAGTGCTACTCCAGCTCTGTCTGCCTGCGTACGCAGATCAAATGAACACATCATCACAGGGTCAATCACCTAGGCATGATCATCTCCTTACCTCTAATGCCCACCCACAGCAGACATCAAGGTTCAGAAGACCAGGTGCAATCAGGGCTTCTCAGGAGTCCTGAAGCAGCCCAGAGAGTGCTCTGACATTCACTCATCTCTGAGCCTGCTGGTCTCAAAACCAATGCACATCTATTTATTTTTTTTATGCATTAGGCTGCTGTCTACTCCTCCCCACACCTGCTCTCAGAAGTAAGTTTCTGCATCTGTGTTAGATAACACAGAAAGCTTGGTGAATCTCCTACTAGTCATGGTGTTGTAGGGTAGAAGAGTTCACCTGGCCATATATAAACCATAAGGGCATTTTATAATGTCACAACAGGTCTAAGAGACCTCCCATCCATCTAGGAATTACTCTGTTGGTGGTATTTGATAAATCCACCATGAACTTCAGCCTCTAGCACTGCCTTTTGGCCAGATTATTCACAACAAAACCCTTTACTTCAGGAGGGCAGTCGGGGAACTGCAAAAAACTCTATGCCATTTAAAATAAAGGGGAAAAGACAAGAATCAAGCAAAATAATGAGATATTCTTAAGTTCAGAAACTTAATAGCAGAATTTCTAATATAACAAGTGAATTCTTTATAGATTCCAAAATAGCATTTACATACAAAAGTAAGAAATCAAAGCAAGCAAAAAAAACCCAGGAAGACATGAGTCCAAAGGAAATAAAATGTAATTAGCTAAAAATCTCGTGGGAATATATCACTGCTGTGAGAAAACAATAGTTAACTTAATATCAACCTTTCAACAAGTGCTGAAACACTGTGAAAAGTCCATGTCCTGACCTAAATCTTCAACTCTTGTGCTGCCTTCACCTTGACAGAAAACTCTTCAGGAGTAAGATTCTTGTTTTAATCCAACAAGTAGGTTTTAATTTATTATTTTTTTTTCAGAATTGACTGGGAACTGAGGAAATCTCTAGATTGTTAAATATAAAAGAGAGTTTTGAGTATTGGATCTCTGCTTCTCTGCCCTAGTTCATGGCTAACTTGCTCCCTGTTTGGAACAACAGCCAAGTATGGTTCTGGCCATAGCTCATTCCAGAGATCTCTTTATCAATGAGCAGGGCTGTAGTAAGGGGATTCCCCGATTCCCCTCACACAGAGCTGACACAATAGTCTTCAAGCAGGCTCTGCAGCTTCAAACATGAACAAGTGTCTTCCTGCCATGCCCCAAGGCACGGTACCTACATAATTATGATCTAATAATTAAGTCATTAAGGATAATGGTGTTTAAAAAGGCATAATTATGACTTAAAGCTGCAAGAACATCACATGGAGCTTAGAGGAGATGTCTGGCCAAATGCCACAAAGCCCAGATTCAGCCAGCTTGCTTATAAATGCTAGCCTGAAGGGCTGACCTGAAGCACTCAGGGCATAAGTCTCTTGATCTCAGGGAGAAGACCTGTCCCTCTTTTACTCAACATTACACAAGTAGTCCAAAGGACTACCCGAGACTCAGGAATGTGTGCAGATCTGCATCTTCCATGACCCTTGAAGCAAAAAAACCTCTGATTTTGTCTTCTGTTATTGAGGGACCAAAGCACACACAGTAAACACATTTCCACAAATAATTACTTACCAATCTTTCTGTCAAGCTGGACTCCACACTAAGAATATTTTTCTGCCATGCATACCACCCCATCCACTATTTTTCTCAGTAAAACAAAGAGCACTCATCAGAAGATGAAGGAGGACACAGCAAAAAAAGCAAGCAAGCAACCAACCAAAAAACCAACAACAAAACCTCATCTCTCAGATGAGACAGAGGACGAGAGTATCCAACCATCAAGACTTGTAGTGACTTAAGTTATCTACTCTGCAATTCCAAAGAGACGCTCTTATCTCCCCATTGTAGTCTCAGAGATGATCTCCAGGGCTGAAAAAGCAGGCACTACACAAGACAAAGTCATCTGGAGAACAGTGAGCAGGCTAAGTGTGACTACAGGGAAAAGAACTTTATTCTGGGCTAGTTAAGTGTTAGGAATTGCAAAAGAGATTTAAAAGGAGCGATCAGCCCAAGTGAAACTGTTCCTGCTGACAGCAGTGGAAAGGTTCTCTTTCCAGCTCCAACTTTGCAATTCATGCAGAGGTTGAGGCATTGTGTGTTTCATGAAAATTAAGAACAATTTGACCGATTAATGAACACACAAGCTTTATAGAATATTTCATAGCTTTCTGATGTAAAACCTGAGAATATGTTTGTGGATTGATACTGTGAAAGCTGCAGGGAGGTATCAGGAAGGTGATGAGCCTCAAATCCTCTGTTGTTGCATGGGCTATGGACAAGAAATGGACAAAATGCTTCTACATATTTTAATACAATACATATTATAAAATGCAGAAGATGGTAGAAAAGAGTCTGTACAAAGTGGATAATGCCATTCAAATAAGATCTTACATTCTTGTGATGTATATGTCATTGTCTGCACAGAATTGTCTCACAAGGTCCTCACCGTCACCACTTCTTCCTTTAAGCCTTGAATACCAATTTCCATCGGATTTGATATGAAGTAATCTGCCAATTTGACATCTCGACAGCGCCCTTTCAGTAAAGAACACGTAAACTTCCTGGAAAACTTCATTTCTCAGGTCCTTTCTGAGAATTCTGAGTTATACATCACGAGCACCAGTCTGCCAAAATTATTGAACTTCTGACTTCATATGAGATCATTTTTCCTCTCCTCGCTTTCCTAAAGGATGGATGGAAGCAGCAATGTTGTGATCTGAATGATCATTTAAAGTTGCACATAAATATACATGCAGCTCCTGTGGCCTGTTGCCAGACTGTCAATTTCTGGCTTTATGGTTAAATGGAAGAGCTTTGACTGTATCTCCAGATATTGATGTGTGCTTATAATACTGGAGAAAGCTAGCTATATAAACTTAGATTATATATGTAAAATAAGTTGCTATTTATACATAAAGTGATTACAAAAAAGTTGCAGAGTGTATCAAAGACAATTACATACATGTTCACAGGCAATTTTTTCTGATACATTAAGAACTCAAAAATAGTTTCAAAAGACAAAATACATCTTACATGTCTTTCACTTGGAAACACAGCCAAATCAGATAAGATCTATGTTCCCTTGCTAACCTGGGCCAAGAATGCTAACGAACAGTACAGTTCACAAGGGTCTCACTGAAAATAGCTGTTCTAAATATGTGGTTAGATTAGGCTGTCTAAACATTTGTAAAAGCTCAAGGAAAGCTATCTGGAAAGGTTTTTCATTTCAAATTGTAATATTTTCATAGTGTATGACTTTTATTGGCTACTGCGTTTAATCCCCACTGGGTCTGCTTCCCTTCTTCCAGTGCTGAGGATTAAGCAATAATTCCCAGGATCTTGAGCCACACCGAGCAGACCAATTAAACTATAACATATCTATTAAAATTCTGATTGCTTCTTTTGGGTGGAAGTACTGAGCAGACTTACTTTTGTCCTAAACCTCTTAGCATGGGAATTAAAACTACACACACAAACATGTTCTGATCATCCCAATCATCCTTGTACTAGCCAGAGAGCATAGGAGAGTGAAGATGTCAGATGCTGCAATACAACATGTAGGTCACCCTGCTGGCAAGCTTGCTGTTGGGGGCACAGATTTTCCCCCCAAGCTGCTCTCCATGGGTGGCCCCCCTACTCCCCTAGCAGTGTGCAGGCACGCAGCCCCACTGAGATAAAAGAGTGGAGAGCACCGAGTCCTAAATCAGTTCCAGCAGGTGGCAAAACAGATCTGATAGATGACATTGAGCGTGTAAATAATAACCTTGTAATATAAACCTGTTCTGTGGGCATTTTTCTTTAAAGCACAGTGGTGTCAGCTGTACTCAGAGACTGGGAGGAAATGAAGGCAGTAAGCTGTCAATCCAACAGCACCTTGTTCTGATCAACCACAGAATTCTGTTGTTTTTATTAAGAGCAGCGTCCCACATATTTTCAGATCCTGTCATCTCGTTGTGCACCAGAAAGCCATTTTTGTAGGGCTGAATGGGAGCTTCGAGGAGAGTCGAAAGCAGATTTAACAGCATCCCTACTACGGGGCTTGGTGTGAGTTAGGGGTGCTGGTGCTGAAATACAGTGAGACACAAAAAGTGAAGGTTGGTGTACAGAGTTTTATAAAACTTACAGGAGGGACCACACTGAACTGAGCTGAGAAGTTCTCAGACTTGTGAACTTCTATCTCTTTAATGTCTGCAAGCCTTAGGAACAGTTGCTGTCTGAGGGAAAGATAGAACAGATTCAGAAAAGTGTCTTTTCTCCTCGCAGACACAGAGCGAGCAGCTGTTAATTATACACACACATTCACTGACTGCTAACAAGCTAGCAACCAGCACGTATCCCTTTTGTGAGCTGCTACTGTACACGGAATGATGTGCAGTAAATTAGCTGATAGGAGCCTCACTAAATTACAGCGATGACATCTACATTCTCTCCACTTGCCATCTGCAAGGATTCATTTGTTCTCGGTGATCACTTCTGAGAGCAGAAGAGTGCTGAAGGACTTAAATCCCAAAATCCTCTAAAATGTCATCTCGTACCCTATACTTTCCAAATCACACTTTTTCACTTTCCATTCATTCTTTTATGCTTCCACTTATTAATGTAGAAAAATGAGGATATACCTCAGTAATTTTTATTTTTTTTCTTGTCCAGATCCCATACTTTTAAGGCTGGAAATACATAATAAGGGAAATATTCATGACCCTTTCAAAATAACCTCTCTTCATCTGCAGTTAGCTCCTAAATCAAGGCCTGATTCCTAAATAGCACTACAGACTCCAAATCCTTCACCCGGTCCCTCCTTTATGAACATCTGTTTACACGGGGTCTAACCCACTGTTTTTCCTGCTTGCCTTACAAATTGATTTTGGATGCTGCATAATCTGCTCCTCGAGCCAAACTGCAGACTGTTGGTTTTGGCTCGGTGCACCTGGCTGATACCATTCTCCAGAGTAACTCAGGAGTGTTAGGTCAGCTCAGATCTCCAGGGATGGCATTACTCTATAGAACAGCACCGTATCCTCCCAAAGGATTTATTCTTGGAGTGCTACTTCAGGTTAAAAATACCTTGCAACTTCCCCATCAGATGAACAGCTCTGTTGATTATTAAAATCCGAAGGACTTGACATGCTTGTTTTGCATGGGATCGAGTCATGATTTTACATTTCTCTCACCTTGAGCAATGAATCAGCCTTGTCTTGTGATGTTCATATTTGTGTTTTTGTTATGTGCAATTTTAAACAGTCATAATTTAACTGGAAACTATGATATTTTGGCTGCAAAGAGGCAAGAAAGTCCTATCGCCATAATATTTAAAACTTATGGGAGCATGTTCTGTGCTTTTAGGTATTTAAAGAAATTAATTTTTAAATCTCTCAAATCCTAGAGCTAGATTTTACAGGACATTGTTCAAGGAAGAGTTCTTGTGACAAATGGAAAGGAAAATGCTTTTCCCCTTCAATACATCAGGTCCACCATTGAAGTAAACATGCCAAAAGTACTGCGAGACTGATAAAACACTCAGGGAAAACTCCAACCAAACGTAAAAAACCAATCACCGTGCTGTGAAGTTGCAATATAAAGAACATTGGGGTGCAATTTCTTTTTGAGACATTGCAGCCAAAATAACAATAGTTTTATCAGGAACATGCAAGAGAATCTCCTAAGACACTGTCAACCAAATCAAACCTTCCTCAGTGTTTTTTAGGGAATTATCATTTGGGGAGATAATAATGTGCAGAGACAGGAGCAACACAGTGTGACTATTTTACAAGTGGATGTGTTATTAAATTCAAGATCCTGATAACATTGAAGCTGCCTCAAAAACCAACAGGTTAAAAGTTACTTGTTTAGCAGCAGCTACACAACTGCATAGCTACCTCCATTTACTGCGTTTGTGCATTCACACATGGCTGGGTTAGAAACTCGTCCTATGTATAAACTTGCATGAAAACTTCATCGTGCAGGAAGAGATAAGCAAGCATATCTGTGATTAAAGTGATCTGCTAAATCAGAGCCACCATCTCCTAACTTGTTCATCCCCACTAAGCCATTCCTGGAGTACCATCTTACGGTAACTCTTTGATAAATTTGATGTGATTGCTCACGAGGTTCCTGTTCCTTCACGTGCTGTGACCACCTCTAGACATCTAGCAGTTCAAAGCCAAGATCTCATATGCTGATTACAGCAATTGAATACACTCCTGACCACTCAACTCTACTTCTACACATTTGTATGATGCAGGTAATGTGGAATTTGGGATGATTCATTAGACCCATCTTTATTATTCTTCTAATACATAAGTAATTTGTAATTTATGGCTATAAAGACAGAAGTGTTCACTGGTGATATTACATGCTTGTAATGTTTGATATTATCTTCCTCCCCATCTGCCCTTTTAATGTGAAAGCAGCTAACAACTATACATTGTACTGCACATAATATCGACTGATGCAAATCAAACCACTGCAGTAGTGAATTCCCTTTTAACGGGAGCGGGCAGAAACGTGTTACAAATGGGGCAGAATTCTGCAATGCTGAGATTCTGCTAATGCTGGGGGAAACCCTGACTGCTGTGCGTAGTCCATGCTGTGTGGAGAACTGTCCTGAGGGGTAGGGCTTATCACACAGGGTGAGGGCTGCAGGATGTGGCCCTGGGCTCTCTCCAGGCCATATGGAATGTACAGCCCACCACTCTGCCTTCCTCTGCTCTCGCACGGTGCAGAAACATCTGTTTCTGTGAGAGCAGAATCACTGACCAGCTGCTTAGCTCTTAGAGGTGTCCAGTTTAAAGAGATCACCCAGGCAGTTTAAACAACTAGTTCCCTGGAAACACATCTCCAATGGATGTGTGTCTCCCTGCATTTATTGTTTCCATTCACTCCCACAGGAATTCTCTAGTGCTGATGAAGTGCAGATTCTGAGTGACAATCTCTCTCTGGTTTTAAGGCACCTACAACACCCTCACTCATGGGGACAGTGAGTGGATCTCATCTCGTGATCTTCCTCAGCAGAGGCCTCTTAATAGAGCCTTCATCCCTCCTGTATGCAGGAAGTTTGCATTATCACTTGTACAATTTTTTTGTGAGCAATCTCCCCTGGTCCCTCTGTTTGAAACTGGCCAGACTACTGTGGACATGAAAGACACATCTCATATAGTAAAGGTCTTTCCTTTTTAAGGTAGTATTTTTAAGAAATGCAAATGATATCTTGTTTTAATATATTACTAAGTTCTTCAGGCTGAAGTAAATATACATTGCAATCCTACCCTGCTTCCTTTCAAAGTCTGTCTGTAGTAGATTTAGATATGAATTGCCATTAGCATCTGATTGCCCTTAGCAGCTGTAATTAATCTTACAATTCAGTCTGACAATTAACAGCTCTGTAGAAGCCACATGAAGAAGGAGCTATGAAAGAACACATTTGAAATAACACACAAAAATTGGAACTGTTTGAGCTGTCTGCGTTTAGTTCTTTCTCCCAAACTCCTTCATCTGCCCTCACATTAATACAGCAGGTGCATATGAAAGCATCTGGAATGCATCCTCACAAGCTTATAGAGCTGACAACTTCACTCTTACTTTTTTTTTTTTTTAAACTCCCACAAAGTGGAGCAGTTAAGCTTAATTAGCACTAATTAAGCAGCTTTTACATGCCAAAGCCATCAAAGAAACCTTCACTTGAGGGCCTTTTGAACCATTAGAGAACCCAAATGTTATTCCTAGAAATATAAGGGCATGCTTTTCTATAAGAAGAAAAAGTTTCTCTTTTTTTTGTCACCAGCTGAGACAAAGAAGTTCAGTCTTCTTATAGAATCAAAGAATGTTTTGGGTTAGAAGGGGCCTTTAAAGGTCATCTAGCCCAAGCCCCCTGCAGTGATCAGGGACATCTTTAACTAGATTGCTCCAAGCCCCATCCAACCTGACCTTGAATGTGCCTAGGGATGGGGCATCTACTACCTTCCTGGGCAACCTGTTCTATTGTTTCATTGTAAACAACTTCTTCCTTGTATCTAGTCTAAACCTACCTTCTTTTAGCTTAAAACCATTGCCCTTATCCTGTCACAACAGGCCATGCTAAAAAAAATGTTCCCATCTTTCTTATGGGCCTGCTTTAAGTCCTGAAAGGCTGCAAGAAGGTCTCCCCGGAGCCCTCTCTTTTCCAGGATGAACATCCTCAACATTTTCAGCCTTTCTTCATATACTTTGACTTTTCATTATCCAGAAGCAATGCAGACCTTACCAAACCAGCCCCAGTGTTAATCCGTGGTTACCCCTCCAAGGGACCAAGTTCTTTCTAAACAAGTCACCTCTAGATGGTAACCAGGGTCTTCCCATCCCCAGCCCAGCACCTTAGTTACTCTTGCCTGTCTGAGATTGCATCTTCCAGTTCTTGTTGCTTTTCAGTCAGTGGAGTTTGAAATGCTTTTGAATGAGGTTTTAGATCAATAGAGACAATCTGCTCCCTCATACAGGAACCCAGCTCACATCAGTCACTGTGGTGCTCTGTCCTGGAGGCAGAATTTGGGATCAGGTTAACTGTCTTTTTTGATATGTTTGCAAATACTGAGGAAACAGAACATTGCAAAATTACAATGGTTTTTACCCTACAAAGGTGAACTACTTTACCTTGTCATGAATCACAGCCAGTTCATTACATTACTTTTCTTGTTCCACTTTTCTCCAAAATAATAAGCTTCTTAACTTTAGGTAAGTTGTGTGTGCTTGACTTCTTTGTCCATCTTGATGCCCAGGTAGAGCTTGTACTTGTATATGGCTAAGGAAGAAGCAGGGAAGGAAAATACAGTTTATATACTTAGAAACTAATTTGTAAGATGTATAGGACCACTATTCAAACCTGGTTTGCTTTCATTTGTTCTTCAGGAGTTAGCTGTAATATCCTAGGTAAATGGAGTAGCAGTTGACAGTGATTTCTATATTAGTAACATTATGGTTGTAGCAATAGAAGATGTAATGGTACCTGTATAAATATAATGTGGAAATGGAGAAAAAGTTCATTGTAAAAAGACAAAGCCAAGGTAGGAAAAAAAAAGATAATAAATCTAGCTTATGTACCTACAAACTCTTCAGGAGACAACAGGGAATGTGAAACAGGAGAGAAATTAGTAGTACATCTGGAGACATGACTTGATGCTATCACCATTCACACAGTGAAGGGAAATGTAGAAGAATTAAATTTTAACCAATATTACCCTTCTCAGGAAATGCTGTGCTTCAGAGTATACAAGCAAACTAGGCAAACTGACACTCACTGACAAATGCTGGCATTTAAAGGGTCACTTCACGCTGGTTTATAACAAAAAAACAAACAAAAAACATAAACAACAAACAAACAAAAACCCCCAACCTTGATAGAAACCTATAGCAATTATGAAATCTCATCCACGCAAGTGATGTGACTAGAACTTGAATAAATAAACCCATTAAAATATCCACTACAAACAGCAATGCAGTAAAATAATTTTTCCAGTGAGTGTTTACTTGGCTTCCCCTTTTCTGGAAATATTTCTAGTGAAGAGGCAATTCCAGCTGTCCATAAGACAAGCCTTTCATTTCCTTCCCTCCACCAAATAGAAACACAGCGTAAGTGCATTTAAGTTAGACATTTAAGTTTTCCAAAACATACATCAGCCCTTCCTAAAAGAAAAGCCCCGAGTATTCTTTGGAACTTTCTGCAGTATTGGATAACAGCCCCAAGGCACTCCTGTGTTCATCCCTGCAGCTGAATAAAAGGAGGGCAGCTGGTTACTGGGAGGGACCATCACATTATTAGGCCATTCTGCTGTAATGAGCAGGGTTAAGAGGTCAGCAGCAGACTGCGGAGGCTTAAATGCTGACAGGCAGACCTTTTTCTGTCACCTCTTCCTCAGTGGAATGCAGCTGCTGCATTTGATCACCTTGCAATTCTGGTAGAGCTCTCTTCTTTGCAAAGTTAACAATTTAGGGATTATTCCTGGAAAAGTTACTGCTGAGTTCATGTCCTTTCTTGAAGGCCTATTGAATCTAAGACACAAAGCAAAAGCAAATCCTTGAGACAAGCTGAACTATTTTAATAGAGAATTACATTCCTTCTTAAGAGTTCTACAAAAAAAACCAGCCTAAAAGCTATTCAAAGCTCACGCAACTTCTCAGGGAGCCCTCAAGGCTTTATTGTTTCATCCCCATGCCACCCTGCAATATGTTTTCTTCACAGAACAGAAGTTGGTACTCTGTCCAAACACAGCAAAAAAAGAAAGCTGATACTGAACAGGACACAAGTGCCAGATGACGGTGAAGCAGAAATCTGTCTTCCTCTGTGCTCACAGAAACTATACAAGTATCTATCCCATGATCGTAGGCATGACCTTCCCAGCTTTCTGCTGACTGACTTTAGCTACTTATAAATCTGATTGGCAGGAAAGCTAACTGTCCATCAGCAAATCAAGTGGATCTCCAAGGGTGCCAGGCTGCATAGTGGTTACTGGACATGCACAAGAAATCATCTTTGTTAGATGCTCTGTCTTCCTGGACAGGACAGCTTGGATTCTCTCACCAGGCAGTGACAGTGACAGTTTCCTGGGCTAATTTCTGCTCTTATCACATCACAGTTGCTTTGAGGTGTCTTTTTCTTCACCCCGGGTCCAGGTAGATGATGGGGCAGCTGCCTGCCTCCTAGGCAAGTATTAAATAATGTCCAAAATTGAACCTCTTTGATGTTCTTTTCCTTCTTGTAATTTTACCAATACAACCTCTGTCACAACCACTAGATAATTCACTCATTAAGGACCAGAGCAGTTTAGGAACTGGCCCTTAGTGAGGAGCCTCACCTTGTAACCAAATGCACCATTTGAATCCAGAAAACACAGATCAGAACTAAACAGACAAGTTCCCTTTCTGAAATAAAGAATTACCTATACTGTGTGCCCTGCAAAGAGTTTCCATTCAGAAGTCTGCAGTTTTATCACCCCTAAGATTCTTTCTTTCCTTTCTTGAATTTTATTTGTAAATATGTTCTTAATTATAAGAAAAAAACTCAACACTGGCATACAGAAGTTATGCAGCCTATTGAAATCACAGCTGCTAGAACAGGGAGAGACTGGAGTTTCTAGCACGAGTTTGAGAGGCAAGATTATATATGTCCACACTAAATTCCCCTTTTGCACATTATAACTGACTCACAAACCTTTTTAATATGCCTGTTTTATTGCCAAACTAAACCAAAATATAAAAAGTTAAATAGAGAAGAGAGGCTGAAACAGAATGGGGTGGTCATACCAGAGCAGTCATAAATTTTTTGACATGTGGCTTCGAATGTGTCCATAACTATTTTACAATCATATTTTAAAAGAGATTTTTATTTCAAGTTTTTCTTCAAGCTTGCTTCGTCTTTAAAATTTCTACAGTATATTGTGTTTAATCTCCTGACCCAATTCTCATTTGCAACTAAGGTATGAAACACCATGTCTCAAGACATTATAAAAAATGGATTTGTTTTCCTCCCTGTTTTTTTAATTCTAGTATTCTGACAGAATATAGAAACCAACTAGTTTGCATCCAGATACTGGTTTAGGACCCGTTATTCGTAATTCCAGGAACTCTATAAGCTGTTCAAATTGATTCTTGGATGGGGATCAGCCAAGATTTTCTCCAGTTTTGCTTCTTGAAATGCCCTGGTTTGGACAGACGCACTCTTCTAACAGCTGCTTCCATGGGTCTCACTCACATCTAGCCAATTCATCTGCTATAATAATTGCTGTTTGTTAAGCAAACTGTGTGCTGATAATTATCTCTGTTGGTTTCTTTTTTTAACTGATCCCTTCCTTCACCTAGCTTTGTTTTTCTGTTGTACATCTCATCCACCCAGTCTTTCCCCTGCTCCCCTTTTCCTCCTCTTGTCACAAATAAATCACGACCCAAAGATGCCATTCCACAGCCATTCTCTCCTTTTCATCCCTCCCTGCTATTTCACTATGTCCTTTAAGTCTCAGGCCCAACTCTGCTCAAGCAGCTTTGCAGTAACTTAACATCTAGGTCCTCAAGCACTGACCACATGCCACTCTGCCATGTCCAGTACAGATACAAACCAAAAAGACAGCAAGTCCTAGAGAACTGATGGTGTGGCTTCATTTTACTTTAGGGCAAAGATCAGCACCGACAAACTGGGGAGTAAAGGAACCAGCCAGGCAATCTGGTGATCATATGCAGTAGGCTCAGCACAAACTCAAGGTATTATCAATCCTACCATAGATAATCTGTCAAAGCAAGTTCTTACTGAGTAATAAACAAAGATGGAATTGAAAGTGGTGCATAAGAATGTATCTAAACATATAACATAAAGAAAGAACTGTGGGAAGATGGCCAAGGCAATTCTTGGTTTTATCCCTTTTAATTCTTACTTTTCTTCAGACAGATCATTGTAACCCTTTTTTGCTGTCATTTTCCTGTTGCTTTCTGCTCTCTGCTCTTGCAGCAGATATCCTTTCTGCCAAGATCACAGACTGCCACTTGCATTTGAAAGATCAAAACATTTCTTTGCACACAGAGCTCCCTTCAGACAAAAATAGTTTCATACCAGTTCAGGATTCTTCCTGTGTAGATACAAATGCAAAATGGTATCCTCAGATTATAGACTGTTTCGGGCAGGAATCACATTTGTGTGATGCTGTGAAGTGCAGAAGACACTTTGGACAGCAAAGAAATGTTTCGCAATTAAGAAAAGAATTCACATTGGAGACAGTATTTAAAGACTTCAAGCCAGTGGCATGATGTAAGGAGAGTGAGAAGGAAAAAATCTATTTCGTTTTTAAGAGCAATAACAACTTCCAAGTCAATAATTTCCTGGCAGTTAATGACCGGACAGATTAAGATCTCCTCCAGATGGTCGTTAACTGCCAGGAAATAGCCAACTTGTTGGCCATTACTGCTTAAAGCACCCTTTGGATGCTGCTCTTCATTAGTCACATTCATATGATGTTGCTGTGCACCAGGGATATGAATGCCCTAGAAAACCTTCGCTGGAAAAGGGAACTGAACGGAACAAACATAACAGTAAGATAGATGGGTAATTGCACTTAGGCAGGGCTGTATTGTTGCACGGACAGTTAGAATGCGATGCTCATGGAAATCCCTGTCATCAGTGCAAGCCTCCACACGCTAATCCACTTACGTACCTTCTCTTATGTCGTGTAGGGACCACCCCAAAGGGTGAAAGGTTAGTCTCCATGCCAAATCAACTGAGCGTTGCCCTGTTAAGATGTCAAAAAAAGTATGTGACTGTTGAGATTAGGTTACTTGACCAGTATTAACAGGACTAAGACAAAAATTCCAAAGCATAGAAAGCAGAACCGTTTAGGTTTGGGTACACACACATGCATATGTTAGCACATTCAAAGAGAGACCTAAACTTCTTCCGAGCAATCTCTAAACACTACAGCTCACTGTAGTTTATATATAGTTTATATATGCTATACTATATATACACCATACTACATTTTGTATGTATTTTACTATAGAACTATAGTTTTTTGGATCAGGTGCTGTGTATACAAATAACTACTCCTAGCTATTGAGCCTTATTTATCATAAAATGTCCAAAGTTAAAGCTATATCATTAATCTGTCTTTGAAAATATTTTTTTTCAGGTTCTTTTTAGGTATCTGAACAGACATATGAATATCTATGAACTGAAAAGGAAACTGTATGTGAAGTTATAAGTAAAATAATTGTGGAAAAATAACCTATTAATGTCACCAGTGCAAGGAAACTACAGGGTATCAGAATTAAGGTGAACTGTCTTCAAAAGAACAGTGAGTGCACCTAGAAATGTATTAGTTTTACTCGTTCTAACAGGTACAAATACTCCTGCTTAGTCATCAACCAATCCTTTCTGAAAGAGATAGGAAGGACAGTCTTACTAAATCTTTGCCAAATTCATAAAGCAATTTTGCAATGTATTTTACACAAAGGGCATATTAAACCTTATGCTGGGAAGATAAAGATAGCGAGGAGCTCACCAGTTCTCTGCAAAATTAAACATCTCTGATTGCTCACTTGGTGATGGTGCTTCAAGCCTTTCTCGCTTTTCCCACAAGGAAAAAGCTTACCCATTCTGAAAGATCTGCTACCTAAGACTGTGAGAGAGAAAAATTACTATAACACTCAGACATGCTGTAGAGGAGCTGTCAGCAAGGTCTTCTTATCAAGATCCCGCACACGATGTATTGAATTGTCCTGAGCTTTGTGTCCTGAAGATGCTAAACCTTCTTTCCACCAGAAGATTCAGACATCTGCAAAGTTTGGAGAAGGTTTGTTTGACTGAGTCAAAGCTGACTTCTTGAAAAAGAGAAAATTTTTTTTTTAATTACTTTTTTCCTTTTTTTTCTGCATCATTTTACTACAATTGATTATTTTTTACTGTTTGAGAAGTCGTCCTAGTGGGGAGATGCAATTCAAAAATACTGATGCATTAAAAAAAAAAAATTAAACTAATGAAATGGCTATCCCCAAAAGTGCCAAAGATTCTCAGGTGCTTTCTGAAACACAGAAAAACACAGAAAGAAACTCCCCCCAAAGGAAGCATTCTACAAGCTCCTGAAAACAGATGGCTTATAAGCGAGGAGTGAAGGAATCTTTAGGAATGTGAACATGTGGAAATTAGTAATCCTGGATACAACTATGGTGAGCTCTTAAACTAATCCATCAATTGATACAGAAGACTGTTGAAAGTTTACATGAACAACTGGGGCTGGCAAGCAGGCTGGTTAGTCACTAAGTGTAATAGTAACAGCTTAATACAACTTCTGTCAGGCTGCCTATCTTCAGACATCCTGAAAAAACCCATAGTGCAGCCACAAGTGCACTTTTGTAGCCCAGTGATGTATTAACACACCCGTCCTTGCTGAACATTGGAATCCAGGTTCCTTCTCTAATGCACATAGGTAGCTGCTCCTCAGCACATGAGAGAAAGTCCTGGATGGAATGTAGGGCAAAATGGGACAGCTGGAGAGGGCAGGATTTCTTCTAGCCCGTGCACTCTGCACTGGTATGCTAATATCAAAATAATTTCAAAGAACCAACAGGCTTCTGAACACCCTATGTGCCAATGACTTAGCATGCCCAGATATACTACACCATTCTTCAGCTACTTACTTGTTCTCGTGATTTATATGCTTTTCTTCTGTGTGTGCTCTACTAAGTGTGTTCTGGTGAGCAATCAGCTGGTTTACTCACGACAGGATTACCTCATCCCTTTCTTAGCAAACAAGAGTCCCTGCCAATTACCGGGTACAGATGTCTTCTAGAGTTCAGTGCCAAAGAAGGAGAAAAGGCTCCTCTGTGCACAGGCAAGAGCAATGCCAGAAACTTAATTTTTGTAATGAGGACTTAACGTTCAAACTTTGAACAAGTTAGACATAACACAATCAAGCTGTATCTGAATGTCACCTGGTTCAAGCAGACAATATACACAACATTCTCTCTTCATCTCTTGATGGCTAAATATGTACTCACCTTGGGAAGGTCCAAAATCTCACTCCAAAATATTTCTGATAAAGTAATTTGTATCGCTAGGAATGCTAACATAGAAAAAAACCCTGAAAATGGTATTTTCCCAGTTGATTTTATTGACAATAACATGAAATACTGATTTGTGTGCACTGTCACTTTGTAACTGAGTAGCTGTTTCAGGAAACCTATGTGAGAGTATTTATGAAGCAGCAAACTGCAGCGACAGTGCAATAAGGTGGTTCTGAAGAGAACAGTGCAGGCAGCAAATTGTGAGATGGGTCTCTATCTTCATCCCTTCTGCTAATTATCTGCCTGGGTAGCCACTATTTTATCTATTAACTTTATAATTGGTGTAGTGTCCCTCATTTCCCCCCTATTTTGTGATGTTTTCCAAGCATTTTTTCCCATCACTGCCTGAAGATAGGTGAAAAACAAACAAATGGTAAAAGAAAAAGAGGTTTCCTCCCTTTTTTACTAGGGAGGGGAAAAAAAAATAAGACAACATAAAAAAACCCCACCCTCCCACATGGACCCACTAAGTTCTTGCCCGAGGGCACTAAATGTCAACACCATAGTGTATTTCCTACTTTGAAAATGAACCAGTTTAATTCAGAACTATTAAACTTCCCAGCAGTGGTAACCCCTTCCTGTGTGTTGTCCTTCTGTTGGGCCAGGCTGTTAAATCACTCAACGCTGCTGCCTGCTAGAGATTGAATCCTCAACAAATGAAACTGCCCCTGCAGTCAGATTGCTGCAATAAGGCAACGCTTTGATCAGAGCCTTCCTTCTTTCCCCAAGGATGAGCTAACCTCATAAAAATGCATATCCTGACCAAATGTTTGTTTTCTCTCATTTATTCCTTCCGTAATACTAATAACAGGATCACTGAACAAACAAACTACTTAGCCTGGGTATAAATACCCACCCTTCAACAGCCATTTGTCAAAGGTGATCAAGGCCATCCCACAATTCATGCTCTACTTGTAGGCTGGGCAGCTGCTGTTGTTCTTGCCTTGCTTCAAAGACACCCATTGAGAACAAGCATCTGGTCTGGGAGAGGGAGCAGGGACATGAAATCTGAACAGTATGAGCAGCCACAGCTCTGAGGGGGTTTTTAAATCTACAAGTTCTTCTGTGCTCTGCTCCAGTACGGATAGTAAAGTCCTTATTGGCAATGTCGTGCTGTAAGCACAGCTGCCCACCACTAAAGGTTTTGTTCAGCACTGCCTGAATTTAGATCTGGCAGGGCAAACCCCTGCCCTTATCTGTACCCCACTCATTAACATCCAGGGGATTGCAGAGTAAGACAGGGAAGGCTCATCTACAAAAGAACTTGGTGCAAAATCGTGCCCTTAATCTTTATTTTATAATAAAATACTATAGATGAAGTTGCATGGACTGTGACCATCTGAGAGGCAGGCAGCCAAAGTCCTTTTCCTTAAAGTATAGAATCATAGATTTTTTTATGTTGAAGAGACCTTTAAATTCATCAAGTCCAACCATTAACCCAGTGCTGCTAAGTCCACCACTAAACCACGTCCCTCAACACCCCATCTATACACCTTTTAAATCCCTCTGGGGATGGTGACTCCACCACTTCCCTGGGCAGCCTGTTCCAGTGCTTTACAACCCTTTCAGTGATGAAATTTTTCCTAATTTCCAACCTAAACCTCCCCTGGTGCAAGTTTCTTCTTGTCCTATCACTTTTTACTTGTAAGAACAACCAATCCCCACCTCTCTCCAACCTCCTTTCAGGTAGTTGTCAAAAGTGATAAGGTCTCCTCTGAGCCTCCTTTTCTCCAAGCTAAACGACCCCATTTCCCTCAGCTGCTCTTCACAAGAATTGTTCCCTAGACCCTTCACCAGCTTCACTGGCCTTCTTTGGACATGCTCCAGCACCTTGATGTCCTCAGAGTGAGAAGCCCAAAACTGAATACAGTATTCACCAGGGCCAAGTACAGGGGTACGATCACTGCCCTGGTCCTGCTGGTCACACCATTTCTAATACAAGCCAGGATGCCACTGGCCTTCTTGGCCAGCCGGGCACACTGCTGGCTCCTGATCAGCTCTTTGTCAATCAACACCCACCGGTCCTTTTCTGCTGAAATTGTACTGCAGTTACCACACTCTTTCCATTGCCTACTTAATAAGAAAAAGCGAATCCCTTGCAATTAAGTCAGCATCTTTACTGCTCTTCTCTTGCCATAACATGCACATCTGTCATAAAATTCCAGCAACGTGTGCAGGACACCTGCATTTGCTGGGGTAAAGTAAGCATGGATGTAGAGACCGATGTTTCAGGTGCCTCCTCAGCCTTTCTGCTGCACACCCAGATGATCTAGTAGACAGTACAGGACACAGCCCCTAAGTGTTCAGCATGCTGCAGCTGCACACAGGCACTGTCCCCTGATGATAGCCTGAGATGTAAGGCACCTTATCACTACCTTGAAAAAAATATGGGGTCTTTGAAAACAAAGATACAAGGCAAATGTAATGCAGTCAAATTCACGATACCTTTGCAGCCTTCCCCACTGTTATTTCCTCACTACTTCTACCCCTAAAGGATCTCTAACACAGACCCCGTGCTTTCTTTGGTATTTAGGAGTTAGATTTGGACTGGCTCTGTCAGTGATGGTGCTTTTTGAGGGTTTTTTTGGTGGGTATACAAGTGTCTCAGTCACAGCAAGTAAGGTACCAACATGATCCAGCTACTGTGACAACTGGAAATTGCTGCCATCTTCAACAAAAAGATCAAGAGGATTTAAAGGTAAGGGGAGGTGTCACAGCTGCAGAACAATGAAAACTTGTGCTTAACCATCACACATAAGATAACTCATGAAAAACTGAAAGGCATGATGACAGTGTTAGTAGTAGATACAAAAATGATGTTGCAATATGCATTGATCTTCTTGTTCTCCCATAAATGTTTTTCTTAACAAAGATAATAAAATCACAGAGCTGTATATCCCTGAAAAAAAGAGATAAACAGGCATAAAAATGAAGGAGCTACATATGACTGCCTTACATCATGCAGCAAGGGTGCCTAGAATGCCTTTGTGTCAGAAGTAATGCGGTGTTCAATTTTAGGGAGTTATTAAATAGCGTCGATTAGTTAATGAACATTAACTCAGTCCTACCACTGAAACAACAATCTAAATTGCAATGGTCTTCTCAACTACAAAAAATGCAGAAGGCCATGTGCACTTTTATAAACTAAGTCAAAGCAACAGTTCTCTTCTGGCAAAGAAGGTCTCCCATGGCACTTAGACTGAAAATCTGTCTCCATTCTGTCTCTAACAAATAGTTGACTCTTATCTTGATTTGCTGAATTATTTATAACCCCCAGAACACATCTCTACGGCCTCCAAAATACTGGCACAGAAGTCAGAAAGCAGTAAGATTTTGGTTTGGATGGACAAAATAGCATCAGAAGTTTGACTTTAAATTAAAAATCAAGTAATCCACACCCTTATGTTAAGTCTACAGGACTTGGCAGCACTATCTGCAGAAGGGAAGGAGGTGAAGAAGGCAACCTTCTTGGTAATGAGGTTTTCTTTAAACTTTCCTTAATACATACATGAAGAAAGGGTGTTCCCAAGCTGTACCTGTTCATTTGTACATCCTTATGAGAAGTGTTTTCAGTTATGTTCATACTGGTGGCAACAGCAGCTCCAGTTTTGTGTCAGGGGCCTGTGAAAGTGTGTGGGGAAACAGGTTTCCAGTGTCCTATCTCACACTCATATAGGAAGGAGGTGGTCACAGCAGCAGCCACCCCTTCAGGCCATGCACCTTTCACTGGCACAGGAAGAGGCATTTGGGTAGCACTTTGAAGTGGTGGCTGCAAATCCAATCCTAGCTACACCTAATGTGGAAAGTGACCTGTAGAAAGGTATATCCTGAGCATAAGGAATGAGAGCCTTCCTGTTCTCTCTGTTCTGGCACAGCACGAGGTAAAACAGGCAACTAAAGCTCCTCCTCTCTAATAACATCAGGAAGCAGTTTCGTTTGATCGAAAGCAGCTGTATAAAATGCAGACAGCTGCATCTAAGCTACTTCCTGAGGTCAACAGGCCTGACTCAACTTGAGCTAAAGTGGAAATCTAAGTTTCCCCCAAAATCTGTATCTTCTCCAGTGACAGCTGAGACCTTTAAAATCAGGTTAAATAATTCCACTCTCTGCGTTTCCAAAAAACCTGTCATACAACATTCAATCCCAGAGTTCTCCTATTCAACATCTGCCTGTGATCTCTGAAACTCCAGTTCCATTGTTTTATTCCCCTTTCTGTAAACATATACTTGCTCCATCTGGCAAGGCAAAGCATAAATCTCCCCTGACTCGCTGTTGTGGCGTATTTGCAGTAGTTCACACAAACAGAGTGTGTTTAGACAAATGGCAGAAGGAAAGGGCCTCGGCGTGCATCTGAGTGGAAGCCTCGGCTACAAACAGTGTTTCTACTGTATTACTCTGTGAGTTCCTGATTCTGCACATCTTGAACTCAGCTGCACTTTCTGTCTTGCAGCACTATGCTCGTTGTTTCTTTGTGACTGCTTTCTGTCAGAAATACATGACTGATGCAGGAAAAGGATGAATTATAGCAACCTGGCTTACAAAATCTCACTTGTACGATTAATGTGAGCCAGCTAGCGTGAAAACAGACATGTGGACCTGAAAACTCCATGAACATAAGCAAAGGGTAATGATAAATAGCTAAGTACGGAGGTCAGGGAGGGCAGCTAATGGAAGATTTAGGGATCGGTGTAAAGCTGGTTTTATTTAAAGTATGCATTTAGGATTGGGAAAAGTAGGGGAATACCACATAAATTTAATTTTTAGATGTTACTAAACTGGGAGGAATGTCAGCCACCAGAAGGAAGAAATCGTGCAAAGAGTCTTTGATCAAAAGCAGAGAGGGAAAGCTTGGTGAAACCATGTCTGGAAGAAATATACATCTCAGGGAAAAGAAGTAATCTGAAAAAAATGAGACACACTCTAAGAAGAAGGCGACACGGTAACGGTGGTGCTGAGTGGTGCAAACAAGTAATAGGAATGGCAGCTTAGAGAGACCTTCAGTTACAGTGTGGTACCCAAGATGCAATTTGGAGTTTCACACGCATTAAAGGTCCCCTAGTGTGGATCACACACACACGATGCACTTGCTGGGATGCTTCTGGGGCACTGAGGGACTGGGAGAGGGAGGTAGGCCAAGGACATGGTGGTTTCTCCAGGCTCCTTTCCTTTCACATCCATCAGCACCAGCAGCATCATGCACGTTCTGTCTCTGAATGAGGCAGCAGCCATGAGAATTTAGGGCCCCAGGGGAAGCATATGGCTTCCACAGCCACGCACCATCCTCACTTCCACGCCTCAGCTTTCTACTGTTGCACATCAGACCTTTCAGGGGAAAAAAACCCAACCAAACAAATGTAAAAATGTCTGAAAAAAGAAAATCTGGGGAATGAGAGCAGATTGTACTAGGAGAAAGAGCATGGTCAGAAAACTGTTAAGGCTTTGTGTATGTATCATCGGAAGAAATACTAGTGTTTGTTAGTAGGAGATACACCATTTCAGTGTTGAGTCTTATGGGATTTACTGCTTTTTCATGTTCCACATCATGGAAAACAGTTGTGTAGAAACCTCAGATCGTTATTTTTTTTAAAGTAAACTGTAACTTTTATAAATACTGTTATATAAGACTTTTAAACAGCTACAGGTACCAGAACTAACAGAATGAGATCACAAAATAAAATAAATTGTAAGGGTACCAGGAAGGTGCCAAATACAGTTATGCACCTTATGCACCATTAAGCATATCCAGTCGAGGACCTTGTCAGTGCCAAAGGGGATAATACATAAGGGAGAAAGTAATAAACAAGAACACACAGGGACACAAACCTGGAAGAGAAGGAATGGCAGAGGCAATGCCAAAGATCAAAAGTCTCCAGTCACTATTTGATGGGCCATTAAGAAATGACAGGCCTAGGTTTCAGAAAGGTCAAATCCTTTCTTATCTCTCTCTCTGTGTCATCTCACCCTCTATTCTGTCTGAGTGCTGTAAGGACAAGGTGCCCACAGCCACCACGGCTGGCATGAGAGCGCATGAGGCCAGCTCCTGGATTTAGTGCACATGAGGTTCTGGTTGCCAGCCACTGGGTGGAAATGGTAAATATCCTTAACACTGGCTGCTGGGACAGACTGGAGTGAGTGAAAGGCTCAGTACCTGTAGATGTGGTGCTGGAAATCAGAAAGCAGAAGCTGCAATCATCAGCCTGGGATGGAGACCCCTGTTCTCTGCTGGCTGGGCAGGAAGAATCCTCTGGCCTCAGACACACCGTAGGTGCAACTGCTTTTAATATTCCTTAAAAGAAACCATATGAAAATACTAGAATTAGAGAATATTAGAAATGCCTTGACACATAAGGTGTGCAAACAGAAGTGGTATATCCCATAACACGTGGGCTTGTCAGCTTCATGAATCAAAATACTCCTTCATCTCTGGTCTTCGGTTACAGGACACCGGTTGTGTAAATACTGACGGGACTAGCACGGCCTTTCAGGTCTTGCTCTTGTGGGAGATACAGCCATCATGGCTCATGACTGACATGTAAAACTGAAATGTAATATACCTAAAGAGTTACGTAGCTCATAAGGAAAAAGCAAGAGTGAGGTCTCCACAGTAGGGGCAGGAGGAGATCTGCTTACAGTGATAGGGCTGGGAAAGAAGTCCTGGAGTAAATTCAGGAGAGGATCCTGGACAGATAAACATAATTCATTACAATGAGGAACAGACAGAAGGATGAGTAGAAACAAACAGACAGGCAATAACTTTTGGTTTCTATTTTCTATAAGCCAGGATTGAAGTGTAGTCTTAATTTGAAAATCAGGCTGTGTGAGACGCATTTATCTACCCCGTGGACACAGCATAAGCAGACACAGAGACAGGTTGTGAGAGTCCACAGAAGGGGAGCCTGCTTCAGCTTCGTGGACTTTAAGACTGTATTTCACATGGCTTTCAAATCCATAAAAATGCACAGGACGATCTGAAGAGACAGCTTGCACCTGAGGCTTCTGTCAGAAATATTCAATGTTAGAGGTAAAATCAATTATTAAAGCCTTTTACAGTCCACATTGAATTGTTCTCACCGCTGTTTTCATTAGTGAGAAACTGCTTCGTCTAGAAGTTGGGGATCTAGGAAGTAACTAAATTCATACAATCAATTAGTTCTCAGGAATTTCTCAGTGGAGACAGAAGGAATGTGAGGCCAAAGCAACTCAGACAGACATCTGGGTTTTGCACGGCTCTAATCTTTGCTTATGAGATGAGCTCTGATTTTTTCCTTCCTGTGACAGTGGTCTGGCAAAGAACAATATGCTAACAGGAACACCACATGCTAGGCATTACATACTCATACATAAATGCCCATAAAAGAAAAGGACTCAAATCTTCTTTCTGCCTTGAACTGTTCCGGGGATCATTTAAATAAATGTATGTGAAAATGATACAATGCGTAGAGAGATAAGGAAAAGGAATTGTTAAATCAATTAATCTAGCATCCATCCAGTTGGCCAGCATCTTCTTTTCAAGTAGCAACAAGCATTAGGTACTTCAGAGGAACAGTAAGAAATCCCACATCAGACAGATTAAGTGTCATTCTTGTATTCTGACACAGACTCTCTCAAAGCCAGAAGGATGTGGTTGAATAGCAACCTGATTTTTGATATTTTTTTTAAACCAATAACTACCACAACTCTGAATGTTCTTATAAACCCCATAATTCTGTCAAATGGTTTATGAATCTCAGCATCAACAATCTCCTATGGCACGCGTTTCAAAGCCTTAGTATGTTTTTGTCAAAAAAACATTAGCTTTCATTAGTCTTCAATTTGCAGACATCACATCTGCACTGAATGTCCTCTTCTTGACTCTTATCATCAGAAAATCAAGTGTTCCTGGATCTTCTTAAGTGTCATACTCTGTTTTTTGTGGGGGGAAATAAATAAATGAAAAGAGTTCTCACTATTCACTCACTTCTAATAGTTCTGTATATCAATTTTTAATCCTCTCTATCTAAAAACTCCCAGAATCCATTAAATTTTTTACTAACTTCTGTTGAAGTGGGCTGACATCTGGGTGACAATGGGTTGCATCTGGCAGTTACCTGTGGTACGAAACAATGCAAAGCTCTACCTGCACAGATCCCTTTGCAAAAAAAATAATGTGACAATATTGTTAAAAATACTCATCAGTTAATCTGTAATTTAAACACAGTGGGGGTTTGTGTCCCAAGATACTGTCCTAAACATAGATCATTTAGGGACAGGACCAGCAGCTGGATTATCTTTTTAGTCAGAACAGAGGTTTAGCAAGCTAGCACTGATTTATCCAGCATTCTGGATGTAGCAATAGACCCTGCTCCTCTAATGTGCTCTTGTAGCTACCATTTGTCTGTTCCCACAAATCATGAGGTGATCACTACACACTCACTGCATCTTCACTAGAATACATCTAGCTACCTGTAATTTTAAGTCTGCATAGCTGGATTTGCTCCTTTAAAGAGAGGAGAGGTAATGAAAAACCTTGGGTTTTAAGCATAAAACCAGCAATGGCAATTTTTTTTCATGCAGAGAAAGTAGAGGCATGGATTGGAAGCACACCTTGCGCAATTGTCTGTTCCTAAAATCCTGGTCCTTTCTGAATGTCTCTCTGTGGTTGAGTCTTCTGTGATTAAAGGAAACTTCCCTAATTACCTCCTAGTAACAAAGATGAAATCAAACACTTTCTCTAGCCAGCTTGCTAATTTCTAAAGGCATCAATCATTTCTGCAAGAAATTCAATCACAGCTTTTCATATGACTTGCATATTTGCAAGCCTGAGACTTTTTATACCATCAGCTGAGGTTTTAAAGTTCAGAGCCTTGTAACTGCAAACACCGCATCTAGACAATAAAGAAGAGGTAGGTAGTTTTATCAGATGCACAGCATCTTGGAGGTGCCTATTTCTCCTCACTGAGAAAGGCTATGATGAGTATAGGCACTGTTTAATAGTGGTAGTAAGAAACTAAAGTTGGAATTAGCCAATTCTGTTCAGGATACTAAAAAAAAAGATTGTATTTGGTCCAATCTTGGACACAATTCTAAACAAAAGGTAAAAACTTTCATATCTAGCAATTCTTTTGAACACAGAGGAGTTTCTAGTTGCTTTGTTTTCTCCTTACAGGATGATGTGCATCAGTCCTGTAAGCACTTTTCTTAGGCAAATTCATTGAAAGGCGTGAGCTGTGAAGCAGTGCTCTATAATTCTGAGTTTCTGGTTTTAGTCATGGCACTTATGTGTTGTCCACTTGCTGTGAACCAACTGGACTTCAAGATAAAGGTGTGTGTTGGGACAGTAATAGAAAGAGGTCTGCAGAACAAATTGAAAAATGCAGCAATACTTTGTGAAAGATGACCCAGGAAACACCTCGTTCATAAAATGAATGCCTCTGGTGGGATTCCTCGCACTGCCTTTCAGTCTACTCCTCAAAAATCCCTTCCACCATCCATAACACTCTTGATAACCAGTGAAAAAAAAGAAAGCCTGTACATTTTTTTTCTCTGTGTACACCCTTACTTTGCTTCATAGACTGCTTGGAGAGGAAGAAATTTCCTGTGCCAAGCTACAGTTTGAAACAGAAAAATTGGATCCCTTCCGATCCAGTCCCCAGTACACTAGATCATATCAGCCTATCAGAAACAAATTAGAACAGCCAAAAAAAGCTAAACATTCCTGAAACGATTGATGCTTTTTCTTCTCTTCATTTTTCTGTCTGCAATTACATATGGAAACCATTAACACCCACTTCCTCAGTTAGGAAATGGTTCCTCTGTACACTTTGTACTGCTCACCAATGTGCTTTGGGCACACTTATCCAGACAGTTATGAGTCAATTCTGCCCCCTCTGCAAGTGAATCAAACAGAAGTCAGCTATGAAAC
The DNA here is from genome assembly GCA_027560015.1 of Chloroceryle amazona. Classification (NCBI taxonomy): domain Eukaryota; kingdom Metazoa; phylum Chordata; class Aves; order Coraciiformes; family Cerylidae; genus Chloroceryle; species Chloroceryle amazona. The sequence goes on from JANHFX010008096.1 coordinate 69,598, forward strand.
AGAAAACTTATGGATAGAGTCATGGATATCAGCAAATAAACCCAGTGAAAAATAGATTACCTGAGCTTCAGTGTAGCATCAAGCTGCATAGCACAGCTCTTGTGCTCCACGCCTGAACCAACTCACTTGTCCCATGGACAAAGAAGCCCAAAACCACTGTCTGAAAGCAAAGAAGTCTGAAAACACCGTGTAGATGTGCCCCTCTATATCATTTGCTTGTAAACACAGGCTTGCTAGGTAAGATAGCCATGGCACCCCGTTAATTACATGTATACAGTTTATTTCTTTCAACACTGCATTATTGACATCCAGCCCAATGTTAGCTTCAAGAAAACTACATGTCAGGCTTACGTTTTTGGATAAAAGTTTTTGCTGCCTAGCTTTCTGTAAGGGCAGTGAAGAAAGAGAAGTACCTGGACAGTTTGTTTATCTGATCCAAAGAACGTATAAAATATAGAGATGGTTCTTTTCCCATCAGTTACACAAAATCACCAGATATTCAGCTAATTTCTGTAGACCCCTATATGCTTTACAGGTGATGTACAAAACTGACAGGTTTTCTGACTGAAAAAAAAAAAGATACAGCCCAGAGATATCATTTATCTGACCAATACTTTGTATTCATCCTCACTGAACTGCAGGCAGAACAATAAGCTACAGGCAGTAATTTAGGATACAAAAAGTCATCACAGAAAGTTTCACCTTCATGCAGTGGGAAGGAGGAAAGCAAAAGGTTTTGTTTGCAGGTATAATGTGATTAATATATTTCCTTACGCATGCTGTTTATTTTCCACAGAATCATAGGATGTTAGGGGTTGGAAGGGACCTCCAGAGATCATCGAGTCCATCCCCCCTGTCTGCAGGCTGTCTCCTCTAAAGCTACTGCTTGAGAGGGCACCTGGACTGAGCTCCCCGTGGGCTGGGGACTGCCAAATAGACGTGTGCACCTGGCAGATGCACTCTGATACTCTTGGCTTGCTACAGAGCTGGCTGTCAGGTTACAAGGAGGGGATGAATGCAGAGGCTAAGTTGGGTTAGAAGCTAGGAACTCACCAGTACCCTGCATGGGCAACTGGAAGCTGCCCTGGAAGCTTTGTTTTTCCTTCCCAGCTTTCCCTGATGAAAACATCCTGCTGGTCCAAAATTACGAGTGAAAATAAGCAGCTTGACTCACATACATTCTAAACCCCTCATCTCATGAGACGAAAGTTTGAATTCTTTTAATCACCCAGAAACAAAAGCACATTTCGTTGTACTTTCATTCTTTCTACACAAGGCACATGCTGCTACAAGAAAATTACTACGATAGGAAATTACATAGCCAGGTGAACTTAAAAATTATTACATTTTTTCCCATTATTTAATTTTTACCACTTCATACTACACTAGTACTTCACAGTATGTTTTCCAAGACAAGTTCCTATTTGACCAGACATTTGGAAAAAAATGTGGTTTCTTAAAAGTTGTTTCATGAGAAACAAATAAGGTCACTGTCTTTCTTATGCCCATAACTTTCATTACTGTAATATAAAAGTATGTATTAAGAAATAAAATCTCTCCCAGGTATCACTGTAAAGGGAATTTATACCTCTGGAATGTGTTTAATTTATACATCTTCAATACACTGTAGATCTTTTAATCTGGCCATTAATATGAATCTTTACATTGTATACAAACAGCCTTTAGACTTTGAAAGGAAAAAAGCCATAAAAAGAAACACGAAGGAGTCTTTGACACCAGATTGTTGTTCCACAATCCAGAAGGGTATCAAGAAGTGTGTTCAACAAGGGTAAGTGCAACGGTGCTGCACCTGGGGAGGAACAACCCCAGGCACCAGACTGACCTTCTGAAAAGCACTTTGCACAGAAAGACCTGGGTGTCCTGATGGACAGCAAGCAGGCAATGAGCCAGCAGTATGCCCTGGTGTTAACGAGAGCAAACAGTATCCCAGGCTGCATTAAGAAAAGCATCATCCAGAGGTCAATGGAGATGATCCTTCCCCTCTACTCAGCACTGGTGAGACATGTCTGGAGTGCTGGGTCTGCTTCTGGGTTCCTGAGTGCAAGAGAGACATAGACAAACTGGAGTGAGTCCAGCAAAAGATGAGAAAGATGATTAAAGATTGGAGCATCTGATGTGTGAGAAGACGCTGAGAAGAGAGAGCTGGGATCATCTATCCAGGAGAAGAGAAGGCTCGGAATGGATCATGTAAATGTGTGCAAATGCCCTGTGAAAGCATGTAAAAACCACCCAAACTCTTTTCACTAGTATCCAGTGAAAGGATGAGTCAACAGGCACAAATTAAAATGCAATCTTTTTTGCTTAAACATAAGTTAAATACAAAAATCCTCTGGACACAACGCTAGCAGACTTCTCTACATCACCTTACTTTGAGCAGAGGCTGTGGTCTAAAACATCCCTAGGGATGCCTTCCAAATTTACTCATTCTGTCATTTTGTGTTTCTCTAAGGGGTAGAGTACTGCCCTGATATTTATTCCAAAATTATGAAGTCAAATACATCTGGATTTTAGATAGATAAATTATATTCATAATTTTTTCTCATTGCAAGCTGCAGTAACAGCTTGCTTACCAGAAGGGAAAAACGCACGTCAGAGTGAAGTGATTAAGGACAATATGTTTTAAAGCAGATGAATTGTAATGCTTCTCTTCATGCAGCTACACCAGTAGACCAGAACCTTTGTTGTCACAGTACCAGCAGGGAATCACCTTCCTCTGGGCTTCCTAACAGTCTGTTCACAGAGGTGGAAAAGGACTGAAAAGCTGTGATTTTGTCCCCTTTTGCTTGAAGTGACAGCATAAAGAATAACTTCATAAAAACCAGGCCTCTTTTTGCAGTCTGCTTACTTGACTCCCCTGGCACCCTGCAATCAGTAGTGTGCTTGCCTATACCAGAGGAACACAACCAGGAGTAAACTGGCCAATATCTAGCTTTGCAGACCTGTCCTGACACTCAGCCCCTGTAGTATAAACATCCTAGGATTGAAATTCTGGCATGGAGAGTGAGTTTTATACAAACAAGGAGATCATAAAGGCTTTTTTTCACCATGGACCTTGACTTGTTTTTTCCTACTTCCCCCAAAATGTTAAACCCATCCCATTAAATGCTATATCAACAGGACCCCTTGTCAGCAAGACTGGACAACTCAACAGGATGTGTTCTTGCAAAGAAATATCACTATCCTTTTTTTAAATACTATTTTTTAAGGATCTGCAGTCTGATGTTAACTAGACCCTCTCAGACAAGCTGTCAGAGTAGCTTCAAACTATCCATTCAGGTCAGAGTTGTGCAAACAAGCCCCGTGCAAAGCAACATTGATGATATTCTACCCCTACCAACATGTATACATAAGACTGGTTTTCATTCTGAGTGGAGAACCCTGTCATAAATATGATTGATACTGTATCATATGAAGGAACAGTTGTAATAAAATGAGGCATTGCAAGAAATACATATTGCTAATTAGAAATTATGTGATGGAACACTTACTGCATAACTGCAAGCCACAAAAATTATTTATCAAATCCAGAGAATCTTTATAAGTCAGTTGAGAAAAGAGTTATGTTTAAACTTGTCTACAGATGTATGATAAATAAAGCTCTACAGCACACAAATCAGTTGCATATACCTACGATCTGTGCCAGTGTTCCAAAGAATTTAACGTTGCCCTCAGCATCTCTCCTGAAATGATGGATTGGATTCCACTGTTCTTGCAGGGCTTTGGCATTGCTTTGTTTTCATTTCGTGATAGCGAGGCCTGACCGTGTTTTCTGATCTCCTGAAATTAATTCAGATTTGCAAGCCATGGGCTGGTTTCTCTGAGTCAGAGATCTCTGCATGAAAACCTGTCAGTCTCACCCCATAAAGAAGGAAAGGTTAGCAGATGACAAACAAGAAAGCCGATGTCAGCCACTGAATTTTCGAACACGGGATCGTTGGTGGAGTAACTCCACAAAATATTTTGCAACATAAAAAAGCACAATACTAAAAAACAAAGCACAGTGTAGTGACAAAGAGAAAACCCAGAGTGTTAAAGGCATCGTACACATCCTATGCTACTTCAGCAGGAGTGACCATGTTAGAGGAAGCACAGATGGAGAAAAATCAATACTAGAATTGCATTTTATGGGGCAAAATGATATGTCTGAGGCTTTCACTTTATTTGAAGATAAGTTAGGTAAACTGGACTGTAAACATGCTGCATTTGTGAGGGCAGAGGACAATACTTTGGCTGACTCCAACAGCTGGTTGCAACATACCACAAAGATGTGGTAACAAAAACATGTAATATTTTTAGGCTGCAAAGTCTTCATCAATTCACACAAGAAGGCAGATGGAGCCTCTTAAATATCAAGTACTACTTTCTGTCAAGATTCCCTTACCCGTAAATAGTTTGGCTTCAGTTTAGTTGCATGTTCACAGAAACTTTCTTGAACTGTAAAACCTCTAATGGTTAAGTTACCTTGAAGAACAAGGAATATAACAAGAGAACAAGGAAAATAACCACAAACACAAATACTTTACACTAAAGATAAAAATACACACTCTAACAGAGCAGGCACTGTTATAACAGAAAGAGTTTATTCCACTGCAGCAAACAGCTGAAGTCAATTTGTGTGGTTTCTATACCTGATGTGAAAAATTACGCTTTCTGGGTTTGTTCTCTCCGTCCCTTTCCTCAATTATTTTATTTTTATTAAGCCTTTCCACGTGTTCTGACTTCTCCATTCTTACACCTTTAAACTTTTTTTTGTCTTCGTTTGGTTTGGTTTGTTTCTAGGGCAAGAGAAAGAGCAGGAGAAATAGCCTAGGACATTAAACCTGCACATCATGGGGTTTATTACAATGGCAGCACAAAGCCCCCACATTTAAGGGCATCTAATCTATCTCAAGAATTATACCCACATTAATATTTTTACTCAACTCATGTATGAGGTTATTGTAAAACTCTCTCCCCTTTTCATCAAAGAACTTCAACCTGAATTATTTCTAACATTTTTCTTGCATGTGTAACAAGTTACTTCAGTGTATAACTCAATTACAGGGGTATTGCTAATATTTTTAGTTATCTATATTTAGACTTTTTTGTGTTTTATGGTGTTTGTTGTACACAATACATCAAACGAAACGTAGTCCTTGCAGGATATTTATTATTTTACAATCTCATCATTTCCATCTAATCCTCCTCCTGTTTTTGATACACCCCAGTCCTGTAAGTATATAGTAAGACCTACAAGCAGTGTTTCAAAACAAAAATCTGTGGTTATCGTTTCCTAGTTCAATGTTTTTCAATATGAAGTGTAATTTCTAATATTGCATCTTTATTCAATGCCACCCTAGTAACTTAAGACCAGCATTTCTTGGATTTTGGATGCTTTGTCTTGTCCACGCTGTAAAAAACCCTTTATTTTCCTTTAAACTTACTGAGACACGTAGTTAATATCTGCTGCTTGTGATGTCTGAATGGTTTACTCATGAGTCAACTAAAACCTGACTTTTATTATTTTCACCAAGGCATGAGGAGAGCTGTTCTTTTAACAGGAAGGGTTAATTTACTACTACCAGACTTAGTTTTATGCCACTGAAACTTTGCAGTGAGAAGTCAGCAGTGTTGCACCGCTACAAAAGTGATGCTGTAGCAGGCAGAACAGAGATCTGCAAGAGAAAAGCTGTTTGAGTATCTCTGTTCTCAGCACTTTTGTACAGATTATGTTTCACCCTCTCATTCTGTTACATTATTAAGAGGTCCAGAAAAGTTAAAGTTGCTTTAGACTTTGTTACAATGCCTTTACACAGCTTTTTTTCTTGAAAAGACATAGCTTGATATTTTCTAAACCTCACCATCCTTCTGGAGATAATGTGCATAAATTAAAAAAGAAAAAAGAAAAAAAAATGAACCCCAGGTGTCTGAGCTATGGGGACAGGTAATGCAGTGACCCTTGCATCTGTTCTTAAGGTGAGCTGCCACTGGCAGAAAGGCTGCTGATCCAAGAGCAAATGCGATCAGCAGCCCAGAAGAGGAGGAGTTTCGTGCCTCAGTACAGGTGCCTGTCGATCTCTTGCAGAAATGAAATGCTCTGGAGATAAAACAGCAGAGAAGAGAACCAGCGGTAACTGGCTTTGCAGAGACCCTCACAACTTTTTCCAAGGAGGAAGACATCAAGCACCCATTACTCCTCCACAATTATTAACTCCACGGCAAGGTTACTGCTCGGTGTGCTCGGGCAATCTAAAATGCAGTGCACAACTGGACCAGTTTACAGAGGCGTAAATCACAACGCACTCATGTTAGCGAGAGACGTGTGAAGCACCTTCCCAATTTGAAGACAGCGCCATATAAAGTTCATAAGATAGAGCCTACTACTCATCCTGAAACAGTGCTTGGGTTTAAATGGTAGCATTTACTGCAGTGAGTCAGAGTTTATTCTCCAGAGGGAGATGACCATTCATGAAATACGCACAAATTCTGTTTCATAATAGCCGAAGCAGGCACACGCGGAGGATAGCAGTGTCCCAGCAACTCAGAGTGCTCTGACCAAAACAACACTTGTAGATTTAACCAGATAATACTTTTCTGTCTAGGAGATTCTGCGAGATTGAAAAAAGGTGGAGAAGGTGGAGTTAAAAACCCCTTAATAGTAACTAAAGAGTGGAGAGTGTTTTTGCCAATAGAACATATTGGTTTGGGGCAGTGTCGAGAGAAAAAAAAACCCAAACCTTAAGTCTTTAAACATGATTTGAAAGCAGATTCTTCTCAAAGGAATTTAAAGAAGAAAAAAAGAAAAAGCTGTTGTCCCAAGGCTAGGGATGAAGGCACACCACAATATTTCTAACTAAAGGTCGCTGCCCCCACAACTATCCTCCTACAGATACATACTGTGGTGCTGAAACAACATTAGGGTACAAGTGAAGTGAGACTTTGTCAGATTCATTTTCACGTAGGGGAATCTAATCAATGTGTCTAACACTAATACTCCTTTAACAGTGTTTTAGAAAGCATGGTTTGATTGTGCAGCAAGTAGGACTGGAGAGACTACTCTGATGGGTAACAGTAGGAAGGCCCCCTGCCCTCAAGATGGGGTTTTGAGCAGGAGAAAAAGATGAGCAAGAAGATCAAACAAAAAAAGATATGATAGAATAAATGCTTTCAAGCTGATGTTGTAATTGCTGATTCACAATAGTCAAGCTTTTCACTGAGAAGAATTGTGATCAAGTGCTGCAGGACTGTGAAGTTGGCTGGCACCTGGCAAAGATGTTTTTCTATCAGCCCAGCATCTCTGTTCCCCACTTCCCCAGCCCTTCAGTCCCTCTGCTTCCTTTAAGGCAAAGAGAAGAGGCAGGTAATCAGGCATCAGTTATCTAGAGAGTTTCATTTTCATTTCCCTCCAAAAGTGTTTTTCCTCTAAGTGTGCGGTGAGCGTAGTTGCATTATTTGCTTTCCTTAGTGGCAATCCTGACATATGAAGGTCCCACCTCATTCCTTTCTCCTCCCTTCTCAGTTCCTTATTTCTAACCCTGCATCACTATTCACAGCCCTTATCATGAAAATGCACTTTTTTTTAGCACTTAGCAATGATTTTATGCAAAGACCACAAACAGTTATGTTAGTACAACTGAGAGGGTTGAAGGAATAGAAAAGAGCAGCCAGGAGATGAGAAAGGGCAAGAACTTCTTGTCTCCAAAGAAAACACTGCAGAGCACCCTCCTGAGAGCTCAGCTGGCTTGAGCCAGGCTCCTGGCTCTCCAAAACTACTCCCCAGGCCTCAGTCCAGCACATCTGCTTCCTTTGAGCATCAGCTGCATTTGCCATAGTAATGTGAATTTCACAACACTAGCTGTTTTCTGATATCCCTTCTGCTCTGGAATCAAGAAAAAAATCACTTATATTAAAACAAAACAAAACAAATACGCAAATAAAAGCATATGTGGCTTGAAAGGCGAGTTTGATAGTGTGCACCCTGCTGACTCAACACATCTAGAAGGAAAAAGGCTGTATGAAATTAATAACTGGTTCATGATTTGGTTTCATGTCTTTGTGGACTGACTCATGAGCAAAAGGCTTAATACCTGCAACACACCCATCTGCATGTGGCTAGGTAGGATACAGGGTTGCTTTCACTCAGTTTTTCCATGGCTTCTCCCTAAAAATATTACCTCCCTCATGCCTATGTAATGTGAGTGTAGCACATACCCACAATAAAGAAAAATATTATGAAATTAAGAGGGAGGCCATTGACTTCACCCACTTGCAGATGGAGTAGATAGGTCAAGCATATCAGTGAATTTTGAGAACATCTGCTCTTCTTTGCCATGCACTGCCACCAGCACTATGGCAGAAACGGTTTAATGATGTGTGCTGAGCTACCCTAAGAGCTTGCTCTTGCCAGATGCACACTCCCTACTGCCTCGGCTGTGCCAGCTTTTACGCTGTTCATCAGAGCTCCCCATGAGCCAGTGTCACTTACACAGTGCACAGAAACAACCTGGCAAAAAATGGAAGGCACTTCTTCTGTTCTGGTGAGTCAAATCAGTTCATCAGAAGGTGAGCCACTAACAACTTCCTCTGCCAAGGAGAAAGCAATCCGAGTGACCTTGAATGGATCATTTTCTCCTTTACCTCATCTCCCTTTTTGTAAATGAGAGTCATGCAGAAAAAGGCATGATATTAGAAACAGTGTTTGTCTTCTGAACGTTCATGAACTTCATCCAGTTGTTTTGGCCTGACTTGTTTCTGTTTTCCCAAGGTTTGAGTTTCCTGTAATTAACCCGAAGTCAGTTCCCTGGTAATTGGAGGCTAAACACAAAGAGGTGAGCAGTGTCTTTCCAGCAGTGTGCCCACTGCCCATGACTAGCAGTGAGCTACTCGTGTATTCAAGGCTCCAGCTAGTATTGCATAGCCACGTGCCCTGGAGCCAAAGCAGTCTCTGCACGGGTGGCCGCAGTTCCTCCAACACAGAGCTACTTTTCTGCTGCATGGACCTGCAGAATGTTTAGATACATCATTGCTTCTGGACACAGGATGCTGAGAAACAGCTCAGCATTCCCAGCCAGCTGCAATTCAACATATTGATCTGGATTAATTTTGCTTACATGCTGCTAAGGTCTCAGGGAGGTGTTGCCTCCAGAACCAGCACTTTTACAAGGACAAATTTAAATCATAATTCAGAGGTAGGTATGGGAGAAGAGTGGGAATCCAGTCCCTGGCCTTGCACTCAGCACCTTCCTTGAGGTCCCCTGGCTTGAAGTGGAAGCCTGATACACTAAGAAAATCCCCATTTGTAACCACTGTTTCCTAAAAAACATGAAACCTATCAGATTCAAAGTCCTAAGTAGCTACAACCAAGGCTATTACCTCCATCCACTGATGCTACATGTGTTCTCAGAAGGCATATGCACCAGGAAGTCTTCAGATCAGTCAATAACAAAGTGTTGTCTCTCCATAAACTCTTGTTTTCATGTCCTAAGTGAAAAATTTGCTTCAAAGTGAAATCTGTAAAGTTCAAATACAGAAATATCAGACAGCTTGTATTTTTGTTCTGTAAGATTTGCAATTTGAACATTCATTAATAAGTTCTTATAACTATTATATGTTATTATAAGTTATTATATGTTATTCTTACAATGAATTCACAAAAGTCCACTATAGTTACTGCTCATTAAAAATAAACCCAAGCAAATCTTTCTAGATTTTTTTCTCGCCATTATCTCTGAATCTTGATATTCAACATTTAGCCTTACTGCAACCCTTCACATAAAGCAGACATATCTGAATAACAAAGGTTCTCTCAGATACAAAGAATGCATGGCTGATATATTAGTGATTGGCCCCTTTCTCAGTACTGCTCGCAGTTTTACTACTGTGAGTCATCAAGGCTCAGAGTTTCATCAGAGTAGGTCATAAAGGCCATTATTATCTTAAGCACTAACTCCTTGTATTTCAGCATTTTGATTGGAACATCTGCAACAGAGACCATGCCAGGAGTCCTTTCAGAGGATCAGTTTACAAATGCAAACATTTTGGTTTGACAAAGACATTATGCAACTTCATCTCAACTCACAAACACAATTCGAGTTCCAATAAGGCAGATAGTGGGATGTTGTGCTTGCTTTCAAATCCGCTCAACAACAAGAAGCACTCTGTAATTTTCATTTGGGTGAGATTCAGAACATTTTCTTGTCTCAGCATTATATGGGTTTGCACTTAATGAACCTCATTTAGAATTTGAGACTAACTGCAGAACTCCTTCCTAAATTTGCTGCACAGGTCATGAAGGCTGAACCCCATACATTACATAAACACATAGCGAGGGCCTGGATGTGAGGAAGACTCATGAAACTATCAACACCAACAAATAAACAAGAAGGCAGAATTAAACCGAGTTCTTTTATAAGATTTATAATCCTCTGTGAAATATTTGGCAACCTTTTAGAGAAAGGACATTGACATAGTCCAGACAGGGTCAACAAGAATGATAAAATTTGATTGTTAACATGCACAGAAAGTCTGGAAAAACATGAATACCATAAAGTGAAATCTAAGCTTTTAAACTCTTCAAATGGTGTTTCATAAAGGAATAGAGCAAAACCAGCAGTATCACTCCAGGATCAAGACCGTGCATTCTGCAGAGCAATAATGGAGTCCCTTGCTGTGGTTTTAGGAGTAAAATCTCTGTCTGCCTACCTCTGTTGTTATACACTGCTTAGCACTGAGGAACCCTGAGTCCAACTCTCAGCTCTCTGGCCATTTTTCCTTAGAAGCCAGCAGTCCTTCATTTATACAGATGACACCAGCATCCCAGCTGCACTAAACTCAGATAAAAAGGGTCAATTCAGCAGACAGGGAGCACACCCAAGCCCTTTCAATTACTTTGTCTTTTCACACATTTTAAAGAACAAATAAACACAGGTAGGTGAAAGGACAGATCAAGGTTTTTTTCTTCCTCTAGAAAGTGCTCCTGTAGTGCACATGCACTGCCATCCTCACACAAGAGTAGAAGGATGGACACGTGTACTACAGCAAGAGTGCAAGTATCCACAGTAAGCATGTTCCCTGTGCACTGCATCACATTTCTGAAGATGTACCCTATTTCCCCTCTTCCTCCTCCTCTTCTGTCCTCTCTCTGGGTCTTATGTGATAGCTTTATTTTCATATCAAAGGGAATTTAGATTGAAAATAACCATATGTTACACTGCACGGCCCTTTGTTATAGCTGGATCTGGGTGTCTGAGCTCCGACATTATCAGCTGATGACAAACAAACCTCCCGAAATTCCAACACTCCCAGGGCAAAGAGCTCCCTGCTTCAGCACATGGTTGTAAGTGACCCAACAAACTCTACCCGCCTGATGAAGCTAGACTGAAATGTTCTGTCCTTCTCCATTTGGCCTTCATTTCTGGCCACTAGACAACCTCTGCTGCTGTAAATTTCCACTAACTCATTTAACTGACTCAGTTTTGAAGCCCCACCTTGTCTGCTAAATTAGGGAAGCGTTAATGGGGACAGTAATTTTTTTTCAAAGTGAAAGCATGAGTGAGACATAAGGAAGACATTAAGATGACTGAGGGCACCCTTACGCTGTGCAGTGGAGTATGGCACAGAGATCCTCAAACTATCATGCAATAAATGAGATCCAGAACGAGCATCAGAACCATGCTGTTTGTGGGCTAATTAGCCTTGCTGAGAAGCACCACATTAATGCATTTACAGTGTTTCCAAGACTCAAGATCCACGGTTTTGTGGCTAAATCAAAAGAAAATTCATTTCTGCGAATGCAAAACTTTGTAAAATAGTGAGTTGGGGCAAAAATGATGTTAAAAAAGAAAATAATCACTTTGGGCAGTTTTCATAATATGAAAGCTAAACTCAAAAGAACAGAGAAACAGCCCAAATTCCTCTAATGTCCTCCAGAGCACAGTCTCGGCACCTTTGAAGAGAAGTGCAGTTCTCTCTTTTTCTCTGCTTCACTGTGAGTAAAAGTTTGAATTAAAGCTTTGTCTTCTACTCTAAGCAAAGGTGGAGACTCATTGCGTTCATCCTTTTCCACAGTTCCAGTATCCAGACAACTACTGGCCACAGAGAAAGAGACTGACACTGTGAGGGTGATTAATGAATTCTTTGGAGAGGTTTTAGTTTCAGCTCTTAATCCAGCACATATTTCAGAGGAGCAGTTTCAAAGACCAGAAGAAACCACCCTGAATCCCCTGCAGCCTATGGCGAAACAAGCACCACATGAAAGAAAGGACCACATTTCAAATTCCTCTCCCAAACCTGGCAAAGAAATGACTTAATGAAAGGTGCTCTTTTTCCTCCCTCTCTTCAAAATGAATACTCTGGCCACTGTAGTTACGATGGTGGGCTTCCAGGGCTAGCACTACGGCCTTTGAATATTGTTTCTGAATTTATTTTAAACAAGTTTCATCAAATTTACCCTACTACCACCATTAATCAAATGCCACTTCTGGCAGCTCAGTTTGTCCCCTCAAACATCCACACCAATATATTGCTACTTTATCATATTAAGCACATTCAAACTGCTCAGTTTGAACCTGCATCTTTGCCCTGTAATTAGGAGCATCAACATTTCAATACTCTAAAGTCCAATATTAAAAATCTGAATAAGATTTTACTCCAAGCCCTCAGCTAAGATTTCTAGACTGACAGCAATCACAAAGCCTATAGGTAAAAGCAGTCAACAGCTTATAGGACCTGTTTATATTACACACCTGCTCATTTCCCTAAGCTTCTCCCTGAGATTAAGGTGGTGCATACACACAAGCTGACAAGAGCTAGGGAAAGCCTTCCAGCTGCAACATTCACTTGTGCCAGGCGTAGCTGAACGTGGTACATTGTAATTACTCCCTTTTTCATCCGTAACTGTTTACTAAGGGAGTTATTACTTAATGAGAATTCTTTTGCATCAACGGGAATAGGTTGTCATGTTACATTTGTTTGGATATATTCATGGCTTGTATCGGAGTACAGTAACACCAACAGCATAATAAACCAGCAGTGAAATCGGATGGAGCCTAATCATCTCTAACAACCATTTCTATTCGTGTGAAGACAATCACATGCAGTGTGAAGCCTGCTCCCTGTCTCTGTGTTTCCCAGAGGCTCTTCAGACACTCACCAGCCATGAGATATGGGCTAAACTGGTAAGAAGCAAGTTCCCAAGAGCCTTCTCTCCTTAGAGTCCCATGTCCTGGTCCCATTGATGACTCATAATGAACCTTTCTGAGGACCAAACTATAATTGTATATATATAATGTGTATATATATAATGTATATATATAATTGGCTCTGTTGTATTGGAGGGCCCAGTCTTTCATTCACTGAACAGGCTCATATGTGTACATGAGATCATGAGACTGCCTACACATAAGGCACCTATAACGTGTTCCTTAACAGGTCAAATGGCCTCCTGTCAGAAAGGGAAGATGACCATTAACCTACAGGGCTAACCCTACGTGTGGGTGGCCTAACAGAATAGTGTCGTGTACTTGGCTTGGGCACCCTATGCTGTGCTGAATACCTCTCTCTGAAGCAGAAGTGGCTCTCACTGAACCCTTTTTTTCCAGTATGAAACGCACCTTAATGCTGCTGGCAGATTTTCACTGCTGTTGGACTATGCCATCTCCTGGCTCTTCTGAGAAGGACAGATTGGTGAGAGCTCAACACCACAGCATGCTCAGGGGCTGAAAGGGACCTCCGAGAGCCTTCTGCCCAAATTCTTGTGGGAAAGGATGGCCCTGCTTATGTCGAGCAGACATGGTATGAAAGAGATCTTCAGTGGGTCATGGAATTCAGCCTCCTACGCAAAACAGGTCCGGCTGTGGAGAACTGCATCACAACATGACCAAGTAGAAATACAATTTATCACCCTATGGAATAGCACCCATTTCAAACAGAAGTCAGAAGGTACATTATAAGCAAATGATTAATCCTAAACCAGAGTAAATAAAAAGCTTATTGAAACAGACGTCGGGACTTGAAGCTAGGCCTCACTAAAATGCCCTTTATTAAAAAAATAAATAAATTGTGGCATGCTCCCAAAAAGTATTTTTGATTTTATGTCCTGCATACAAAAAGTTCGGACCCTTGGTAATTTTTCACTGTACAGAAAAAAAACAAGAGGGAACAAGAAATTGTGTGGGGGGAGGAAGATACATTTGCTGTATGTAGTGAAATTAGACCGTCACTTAACATACAAAAGAGTAAATGGAATATTGCAAGGATTTCACGTCTTATAATGTAAGGAAAAACACACAATGAGAAACAGATCCTTTTCACTGACAAGTGAGGGCAAAAATGCAAGATAATTTAAACCACCATTTTAGCTTAATTGTTGAAATTAGAAGTCAGAAAAACTGAAGACTACCAGGTCTACTTTCCATATGTACTTGAGTTGTCTCTTTCACTGATTTCCATTACACCAGGATGAGGAAAAAGTTCCACCCCTTAGCCCAAACATGACTTAAAATGAGTACCAAGAGGATGCATCATAAATATCTACATCTAAATACCGTGGTTTAACAGAAATGTGTTTGAGTTTTTTATGTGTTCATTTTTATCATATTAAATTGCTTGTCTCAGTTCTGATAGCTTTTATTTATTGTTTGTGTTAGAGTCACCTTAATCATAAATTGTAAACACTAAAGTAGCGCTTTGCAACTGGTTTTAATTAGCTACAATATATTTCAAGTGTAGTGAATTGGAAAAAGGTCGGTCTATCAAAACATACAAACTTAAAAATATTCACTAGCAAGGCTAATAACATTTCTAACTAGAGATGACTGGTTTTACATGTCTACCCACACCTTGGATGTTTCAGAAACAGTAGCTCTCACCCTCTGCATCTATTTTATTTGGAAGAGGAAAGAAAATCGTAATTATTCCAAATTCTGTGTTGTTTCAGACGTCCAAATGAACAGCTTGATAAACTGAAACAGTTCAACTGAACCCAAGGAAAAATCTCTCCCTGAACCTGAGGGAGAGAACACCTGCAAAAAGTTCCAGTATTTCTATGAAATGAAGCAGTGTTTGGCCATCTTCTGTACAGTGAACACCAACAAAGCCTGCTGAGGTGTCCTTACACCAATCGGCATGACCCTGGGGCAGGGGTGGAGTGACCTCAAAGATGGTCCATGTAGCAGAACGGGAGGAATTAGTTCTGCAACAGCTTACCCTGACTGCAACAGCTTACCCCCAATGGGTTGTGTTGTTCAGGGTATGGCTCCAAGCCACAGTGGGAAGCACTTCCCAACAAATTGCTTACTTCAATCAGGTGGAGCAGATGTTTCTACTTGGCTGGGGATCAGGAGTTCCACCTTGCCAACATTTGTGGGGTGGCAGAACATGTCTGTTTCCACAGTCACCAAAGCTTAACCAGGTTCTTATCCAAGCTTGTCCTGTCAGAACTCCTGCCCCTTTCCCTCTTAGTTTCCCAGCTGCTCACTTTTCTACAAATAAAGGTTACCAAGAGGAAAGGAGCCAGAGTACCGTGCAGCTCGTGTGCTGCATGATAGGCCACCTTATCAATGACCTCGACTTTCAAACCACTTTGTCAGAGAAAGGAACAGAAGCAGCAGCTAATGATAAAGGACCTCAGGCCTCCTGGCTCCTTTTGCTTGTTCCTTGCTGAGTATGGGACTGATAAACTGTCTCACGACAGCCCTCTCTGAAAGACATTGTGGTTTCTTTCTGACTTTAAAGATCAGTTAGGGGAACAAACCTTTTATATTTGTCACTATGTTATAGAGAGCAATGAAAATGCAAATATCCTCAGTACAAGCACAACTGTTTGGAACACAAGACACAAATTTCAAGCATGGAAAAACAATCAAAGTTCCCTAGATCCTTCATGTCTCTTCAAATCATACGGAACAAATGTTTATAGATAATTCCATATGGCTTTTTATTTTCTTCCAGAGAGAAATTAGATTTCACAGTTGAAGGAATTGACCTCTGTTCAGCAAAGAGGGAGGATACCATAACTTGCAGTTCTCTAGGGAGGCAGAAATTTGTACACAGCACAGGCCACTCGTTGCACTATCTGCGCTGAACGATCCCTTCAGCACAGCAGAGTGATTAGTGCAAGCACCTTCTGACTCGGTACAGAGGAGTGGGCTCACAGAGGACAGTCTGAGGAGAGAAAAGGAAGTGCAACTCAAACACATTTTATTCCTAGAACTGTAATCTCATGAAAAAAAAAAACAAACCAACAAACTAACTAACAAAAAAAAAGATGAACATTTCATTTGGCGTAGTTGCAGCTGTTGTAATTTCTTTTTCAAAAGTGGAAAAAAAAAACTTGCAATGGATCTGGATGCGAAGTAGTTTAGCTGTCAAGATTTTGTTTGTTTGTTTGTTTGAAATTGTTTTCTATCTCAAATTGTACTGAAAATTCAATATCTGGAAAACGTTTTTTTTTTTCAAACATGAGCCAGAGCACTCTAGTAATGAAGTGGCTTATTTATGCTGCATTGTAAGCAGCTAATCCCTCCAAGGCTAAATACCCAGTATTCTACTTCAGAGAAACCAAGGGATGTAATAATTTCAAGGCCTTTTTTGAATCTTGTGTTTGTCTTACCCTATACCTTCAACCTTCTATTGCACCCATGTTGAGCTAACTCCTAACTTGATGCTTGTTACTCCTACAGTCAGTCAGGTCAAGTACCTACCCTGCAATGCCTTAAAAATTTCCTAAAGTGAGGTGGATATTCCTCCCTTCTCCCACGTCAGAGTAGGCATCTCAGTAGAAATATTTAATTCCCAGCTCTTCCTTTACCTACCCCAAGCTCATATCTCCGTCAGATGTCACATGTCATGGCAGGGTTGCCTTGAAGCTGACTCACCAGTGACACTAACGCACACTGGTCTGTCCAAAAGGGAGCTGGTGGAAGGTGTATTAGGTGTCCTGTCCACAGGGAGGGCAGCCAGATACCCATGGTGGAGTAAGGGCTACCAAAGCCCCGCTTTTCCTCTTCAGACTGTTCCTGATAGATATTTGTTACTTTCTGGGTTCGGGTAGGATTCAGTGGATAGATCAAGCGGGCGTGATGAGGCCATGCAAATTTCCTGTTTCTGCTGGGCTCTCTGTAGCGAACAGGGACATAACGAGGTGTGCTGCTTAGCACAAAACTTCCCTTTGGAGCTCCAGAACCTACAGGGCAAAAGACGTGACCTCCTTTCTTCACATTTGGGTAAGATAACCTGAAACAATATTAAACCTGTTGAAATGTGATGGATCTCATCCTTCTTGGCATTTTTTACTATATAATTATCAAGGCTAAGAAAAAATACATAGCTATAAGTAGATATGTATACATGGGCAGTGCAATCACATTTTGCTTTCTGATCTTTTCTACGTGGCACTGTTACATAAGCGTATAGTTGTTACAGCTGAAAGACAAAAATGGGAAATTTCCAGTTGAGGGAACGCACCGTCAGCAGCAGGAATGTTCCTCTGGTCTGTAAATAGAAGGAGCTTCTTTTCTGTTGTCATTCTCTTCAGTGCTGTAGTGACTCCTGTGTTGTGCTGTAATACATTTGTGCATAAAGCAAACTGTGCTTCTCACCAGAAAGAGCGCATGGCTTTAAAAGGAGAGATCCTCAGACAATAAAGTAACAGAGACAGCTTGTTTAGACCTGCACTATATCTGTAGCTTAGTTTTTGTATACTGTGATTGTTTTTACTGAGTGAATAAGCTAAAGAACCTCATTTACTTGAGCAATATTAACCATACTCTTTGTAACCAATATACTACTATAAAAACATAGAGGGCAATGACTGAGCATATTCATTGCCACAGTTTCTATAGTTGATGTCATGTTTATTAATAGTAGTAATAAAAGTAACAGATGTTATTTTAGGGAAATACAATGGAGAAGAAAATAATTCTAGAAGAACCTCTTTTAAAGAAATCACAACAGAAGAAAAAAATGTCACCAATTAATTACAAGAGAAGGTTGTTTGTTCTGACAAAAGCAAACCTTTCATATTATGAGTACGACAAAGGGGTAAGAAGTACTTTTTTTAAGTAAACTGTTCTGAGATTTTCCAATGTCATCTTGTTCCTCTGGTTTTCTGCTGTGAAACTTGACATTATGGGGTAGAACAACAGGTATACTTTGTTCTGAGTAGAATTACAAGGCATCCTAGTTTCAGGTCAGGAAAACACTGATGCAAAGTGAAGAGAGTCTCTATTCAGAACAACTCTTACAGTTGTGCTAAACATTGAGCATCTGTTTGTGTCCTTCCAAAGAGAACTTAAGCAAGTCATTAACAGTGGCATATGTTTACACATTGTCTCTAATAGGGATGTTTCCCTCCTTCAGGCTTCCCTCTGAACTGATGTAAATAACTGGCTTCAGAAGTTACTTGTTTGAGGCATAATTAGTTCAGAATCTCATTCCTCAGCTGCACCAAGCAGATGGTTAAGCTATCCTTGTTTCCTGAGGAGTAACTATATATTACAAAAGGGTGGCTTTTCACTCAAATCTCCCATCAGGAATGCAAATGTCTATCCCAGGCAACTTATTTTAAAGTTTTTTTCATACATTTGGACTCCTTCTGTGAGTTGCATCCCATTAAAAAAAAAAAAAATAGTAACTAAAGAAAGCTCAGTGAGAATAAATTCCATTATCTTAACAAAATTACAAATATCACATCTGGGCTTCTGGCTTTCACTTAAGGTGTTTTCTTCTTAATTCCTCCTCCTAGTCTCCCCTTCTTCCCTGTATTCCTGCAGATGCTTTCTCAGATGTAGGACTGTGTCCTGTAATTCTTATAATTGACTTAAAGAGCAATTTCATCAATATCTTAGATGTAGGTCGGGCACCAAGTAGGTTTTTTTGCTACCATTCTTTTAAAGTTTAGCAGACCTGAAGCTTTTACAGCTCAAAACACAAAATTGTACAAAATCATCAAAGTATAATATTTGTTATGTTAACATTAGTTTACACTCTGCTGTGTTTTTTCACTCTTAGAAAAAAGGAAGCAAAAAAGGGTCAATTGAGATTGAGAAAATCCGATGTGTCGAGACAGTGACGCTTGAGGAATCGACACCTCCTGCAAGACAATATCCTTTTCAGGTGAGCGATGAAATCTTTCATTTACTTTTCATGTTAAATATGCTGGTCATCCTCAGGTTACACTTGGTGTTCCTACCCTAAGTGGTAATACCTGATATTGCTGAGTGCAACTGATATTTACAGCAAATAGAAAATCTGTCACCTATCACTGAATTTGTGGCTTTGATCAAATATTTTTTGTTGGCTGCTATAGAATTTAGATCAAGTCTTGTTTCTTTTGTATTCAAAGGTCTATCACATATTTGCTTTAATATTATCTGGAATATATAGTTCCCTATACTATATCAGTACCACTTTAAGGGAGAATTAAACACTTAAAAATTCTTCTTTTAAATCTCACTGTCTCTTTACACTTTTTTTTTCTTTTGGCCTAATACCCAGTGCAGGATTTGACCCCTGACTGCCTGATTACAGGAAGTCCAAGGCTATCCCCTGTATCAGAAGATGCAGCTGCACAAAGCACTACATGCGTTCAAGAATTAATGAAAACCGTAACTTCAGATTTGCTGCTTTTCATCTGTTTTCAGTTGTCCAGTCCAGGTCCCTCCTAGAGTTTCCACCATCTCAGTTCCATGAGCAGTGGGACATGCAGATGTGAGAAGTGGCTGCAGATCCCCATCTGGAGTGCCACTGCCAAACAGGGCAACCACAAGCATCAGGCTGCTGAAATGAATAATACAGCTGCTGAGTAATGTGTTAATCCACAACCATGTGATAACTGCCATGCCCAAGGGCAACCTCATGACAAATACTTAGTATTTCACTGCTTGGTTGATCCTGGGTGTCATTCTAGTCTTCCTTTCCCTTCTCACTCCCCCAGTTTTGTGACACTGAATGACACAGTTATGTGAAATTAGAGTAGGTCAGGAGTGCATAATTCCATTACATGGGGAAAAGAGCATATGCTATAGTTCCAGGATGGAGGACTCTGTTCTGGGAAACAGTATCTCTGAAGAGAACTTCAGAATGATGATAACTGAAGATAAATTCCTGGTTTGATGCTGTGGCCAAAGGAGCTAATGGCATCCTTGGCCATGGACACAGGTACATATTGAGTAAAAGCACTCAATATGTTTTGACACTACTGTGATCAGCAGGAGAATATTGTGTCTAGTTCTGGTGACTATAATTGAAGAAGATGTTGTAAACTGAAGGGAGGTCAAAGGAGAACCTTAACAATGACTAATAGATTGGATGGATAACATGTTAAAGAGAAAAACTCACAGGGCTCCACCATTTAACTAAATAAGGAAACAAGATAAAAAAATTATCAGTCACATATACTTGCCAGTGGGCTTATACATTTAAGAACAAGAGCTCTTCAGTCGAGTGAACAAAAGCAATAAAGTGGCATTTGAAATTCAGTGCAGATGACTGAAAAGCAATGTACATGAAGCCAATGAAACGTTGCCTTAATACAAACACACAAACACACACAGCCCAGTACTAAACATGAAACAATAGGCAAAGCAGATGTTAGTGATTATTAGGTAGGCATCAAATGAATCTAGCAGAAGATAGGCTGAAAACAAGCAAAAGAACCTGACTGTTCATACTGTGCAGCTAAGCTGTACTTACTGCAAGATGCTATATACTAGTGAATCATAATCATAGAATGGTTTGGGTCAGAAGGGACCTTAAAGATCATCTACTTCCAGGCCCCCTGTCATGGGCAGGGACACCTCCCACTAGACCAGGTTGCTCAAAAGCCCCATCCAATCTGGTCTTGAACACATCCCGTAATGGAGCATCCACAACTTCCCTGGGCAACCTGTTTCAGTGTCTCACCCCTCAAAGTGAAGGATGTCTTCCCAATTTCTAATTTAATGTACCCTCTTCCAGTTTGAATCCATTACATCTCATCCTTTCATTACAAGTCCTCGTAAAAAGTCCCTCCCCAGCTTTCTTCTAGGTCCCCTTCATATACTGGAAGGCCACAATAAGGTCTCCCCAGAGTCTTCTCTTCAAATTCAGCTTGTTACTGGATGCTCTCCCAGACAGGTTCCTGGCCACAGTGAGCATTCAGTCTGGACTTTTGTTACCTGAGACAGAACTTGAAAGATGTGGAAAAAATGAAATAGAAAGAGGGCTGTAGGGTTTTCTATAGAAGATGGGAATATCCAGAAATAGTAGATGCTGTCCTTTGTTTTGCAATTGTGCTTTAGAACACACACCACCTTGGTTAGGACAGTACCTAGTCCTATTTATAGTTACAGTTATTATGAAATATGAATTATTTATATGAAATGGAAATAATATGTGATAACTTCTAAATATTACTGAGTTGTAGGAGGTTGATGTGGGTCCACAAAACCTATATTTTTGGTGTACATCCCCTTCTTCCTTCCCCTCCCACATAGTAACACTCTTTCAGGCAACATATTCTCACCATACTGGCTTTCCCAATCTCTTCCAGATTGTGTACAAGGGTGGACTTCTCTACGTCTATGCCACTAACGAAGAGAGCCGGATGCAGTGGCTTACAGCTTTGCATAAAGGTAATACTACTCCTCTGTGTACCAAAATATCCAGATAACATGAGGAGAGATAGGAAAATGCCTCATCGTTCTGTGCCGTTCTTTGTCAATTGTTTTTAGTCTCTTTCACATGTCAGCGCCGACTGGTTGAAATGCACGGTATTCTCAAGAGTGCATTAGAAGTTTTAAAGGCTGAAGGTTTCAGTGAGAAATAAGCCAAAATAAAGACTCTTTTAAAATTATTTTTTACAGGCATTTCTTAATTTTCATCGTACGTTCAGCCTTTTCTGATGAAGATTAATAGAGCACAGCTATTCCTGATGTGGCTAATATAGTGCTTACCATTGCCATTTTGATAACCAATACTTCTAGTGCTATTTTCCTTTGTATTTTCCTTTTCTTTTGCATTAAAATTTCTATTATTTTCAATAAAGCAAAATCACAGTCATGCAAAGCATAAGTTATAAGCAAAAAACCACATAACTCCAGTGAAGACAAAAACCTCACATTGAATAGGGCAGCCTTCACACATGCTGGTCATTGCAGGAAGAAAAACAGGCAATCCATAATGGGTTGTGAATAGATATCCTCCCTAAATTTACTTGTAAGCCTGTGTATGAGCTTCCTCTTTGTGACTCCCTTTGCATACACAGAGGTATGTCAATTAATTTAGCACAGTTATGAAGAATGTGGACCAGAAGCATCAGGCAAGCCACGCTGAGACTTCTAGAAACTAAGATTTTCTCAAAGATCTTTTAAACCAAAATTTGTGAAGAGTAAGGTTGTGTAAGTGCTATATTTTGTAATGTTCATGAGGAAATTAATAGCACAAATATTCAACTGCCTCCAACTGCAAACCTGTCCTGATATGGCCATTGTTTTAAAGAATCACTCTGCAACTTCTACATTTCTTCTAGGTACATTTTGGAACCAAAGCTTACAGACCTAATATATCACTATCTCAGTGATACTACTGGTGCTATTTTTCTAGATTAAAGCAGTGCTTCAGAACTAAAAAAAAATGTTTCCCTGAAGGTGTTGCCTTTCAGTGTGCTTAAATAAGAACTGTATGTTGACAGATATATGTTAGTTTGGGTTTGCTGTGTGTCATATTGAGTATCAGTGAATATAATTTTCTTACTGTAGATAGTTCCTTGAAAGCACTCAGCATATTTTGATATGTGAAAATGTTTTTTCCTTTAATTAGTTTTATTACTGACAGTGAAATCTTTGTAAGGTCCATGATTTTGAATTATAGCTTTTGAATCCTGTTTCATTTTCAGGTGTTTCATTGGATTATACTTCATCTCCTTGACAATCAGGTTTCTTTCTCAAAGATATAGGTAGCTGGAGGGGGTGTGGGGGTGGTGTATGGATTTCACACCTGAGTTTGCAACGAGGAATATGATGTAGAGAGAAAAATGTGACCAGAATATGTGTCTAGAGGTAGAAGTCAGTAGAAGCAGCCTCTATTGATCACAAAGAACATTCCTATTTTACAGCCTGTCATGTTCTTTTTGGCTTCTTTGTGCTTTATAGAAATTAAGGACAATGCTGATTTACTAAACAAGTACCATAAAAGTTTCTTCATCGACGGCAAGTTTCTCTGTTGCAACCAGACCTGTAAAGCAGCCCCTGGATGTACAATTTGGGAGAAATGTAATGTGTTCTTTCTTTTATTTGTTTGATTAGTCTCATTTATGTTTTTCTCAGTATTGCCAAATCACATGGACATTTAAGGCAGTGCGATTAATATAAATGCCAATCTAATTACACCTTTTCATGTATGTGCTAAGCTTCTTTTAACAGCATATCTGCCATGCATCCTAACATATAGTAGAACTGGGGAAAATAATCCACTAAATTACATCTGCTGTGTTTGATCAAAGAGTTTGTGACATTTTTACCTACAGCATAAAGCAGATGGAATTATATTTGTCCTTATCCTTAAGATCTCTAGATGAAGTTAAATCCCAAAATGTAAATGTGAGCAGTTAGGAAACTAATTTAGATCTGTGAAACTGCCTGTAACATGCATTTGCTTTTGAAAATTGAAATTAATGATACAGGCTTATCTACTATTACTACAGGTTTCATTACTATGGAACACTAAATAATGTAAAATCTTACCAGCTGATTGTTATAACAGTAATTTGAATAGCTTCATCTAGCTTCAAAAGCAGTTGTTACAAAAGCAAATAAGGCCATGACACCCTTAGTCAGCTTCAAGGACAAGGAAATATCTCATTACCAGTCATGGATGGCATAGCCAGGAGAAGAATTAATAAGAGAATTTTTGTACAGTGAACACTTTGTCTATGTCTGAGATAATAATGCATGCGGGATAATGTGATGTATCTGCTCTAAATCTGTTCCTAAAGAAGTTCCTGAGGTTGCTGATAGAGATGTGCAGAGCAGAGGGAGACTGTAGGGATGGCTCCACGCAGCCTCAATCTTGTAACCACTGGGCAAGGGAAAGCAGTATTTCTTAATCACTGCTTCACAGACTAACAGTGTCAATGGAGCAATTAAAAAAAATCATACATGTTTTTCCCTCTGTATGCAACCAAATAAACTAACAGAATTAGGTAAACCACAGAGCTAAACAGGGGTGCATATTTCCCTGAATTTATAATCAAATTGGGTTGATGGGGTTTTTAAAGATATGGAGATGGTTCTTGGATTGAGGAGATTGGAAAATACAGAGCTAAAGCACGTTGATATCTCAGCTGTCACGATGCTGTTGCTACCACTGTATAGATCTGCAAGTAAGAAATCCTCAAGATATAAAGCCTTACTTGAATTTATGGTGGTTTTTTTTTCTTTAATTCTCCCTCTCTTCTAGATGTGACTCTGTGTTGCACAACTGGGTTTGTGAAGCCACTGCCACCAGTCCCTCAAGCACTGGTATGTGAAAATGTTTGAGTATCTGGCTACAGGGGAAAGACCTGTGGTATGGGATGGAGAATTGCAATGGAAGCTGGGGCAGATCTCTGATCTGTAGTGCAGCTCCAGCATCATTGTGTCCGCTGTGTCAGAGGGAAGGACACATGTCCCTCCTGCATGTGACAAACTGGGAAAGTCTCAGCCACATTCAGTTCACTTTAACGTGCTGGTGCAATACTGGGTACGTCCCTTGTAGGGCTGTCTTTTACTTTATACACTTATTTCTGGTGGGATCAGGGAATGCCATCAGTGTTAGCTCTCTAGTGTGTAGGAGATCCTCATTCTTAGAGATGCCAAAAACTCCACTACCATCCCCAGTGAAAACAGTGCTCACAGTAATTGAAGAAAACATTGTAACCGAAGACATGAACAAACATTCCTGCTTTGCACGACTGAGAAATTGTGAATGAGCTGCTTTTACCTGAGGCAAGTCCCAAGTTATGCTCCTCTGGGCTTGGGTGAGGAGCAGAGATGCCCGTTTAGGGATGTCTGTTTAGCCCGACTTTACAGAGGCAGCCTCTTAAGTTAACAAATTTGGATCTGAGATCTTTATGTGGATATACCTCGACTTTATATCAAGCAGAAAGCCAAGAGTGTGGTGACCCGCCAGCACCCCCTGGGCCCTACTGCCCAGGTGAGAAAGGCAGGCTTTCACAGACCCAGAGACAAACAGGACACCAGGATGCCAAAAGGCACCACTTGAGCTCAGTTCAGCTTGAGTCCTCCGGCACAG
Source organism: Chloroceryle amazona (assembly GCA_027560015.1). Lineage (NCBI taxonomy): Eukaryota > Metazoa > Chordata > Aves > Coraciiformes > Cerylidae > Chloroceryle > Chloroceryle amazona. The sequence goes on from JANHFX010008096.1 coordinate 94,867, forward strand.
CAGCTGACTGATGAAGGGCAGCAGTTGGAAGGGTTAAGAATAAAAGTAAACTGAAAGATCTTCTACACTTAGTTCCTCTTCTGTCTCCTCCTGTACAAATACAAAGGCAATAGTGGTATCTTTGACCTTAATTTTACTGCCTAGCTTGATTATTGAGGCTTGTAGTGGGAAGGAGGTAATGACAAGAGAATAGAAGAGATAAAAGTGGCTTAAGTTATGATGTTTTTATCTTTATTTTTTTAAAAAAAAGGACTAACAGTATGGTCTGATTGTGTATTCATACATTGTCACACAGCCTCCTCCAAATTAAACCAGAGTGGGTTCCAAATCATGGGATTTTTAAGTCTGTTTTTCCTGCTTTATTTTGTCTTCTGTTCTGTATCTTTACAATACATTCTGGGCCTATTTCCTACCTTCTTGCTGTTAATCAGAAAGTAACTTAAAGAGAAAAGGAAAAAAAAAAGATGGAAGTTTTATGTATACAGTCACCATGAACAGCCAGGGCTTGAAGAAACACATAGATTATCAAGAGACAGAAGATACAATCACAAGAGCTGTAAAATGGAGCTTTAAAAAAAAACAACAGTAAAGCCCTGGAAAGAATCTATCAACAAAGAATCTTTTGACATTTTTCCTGATAATGAGATTTGAAAGTAATAGCATTGTGAACATGCAGCAGCATAACTTGTTTTGAATACTGTGGTGTGTTTTGTCTGGCTCCTATCAGGACATGCTTTGTCTATCTGGAGAGATCATCAGGCATGCAAATCTGCTGCTGAACATGCTGGCTTCTGCTAGCTCTTTATGATTTATATTTATTATCTGCTTGAGTTCAGAGAACATATTTTGAAAAGGGAATTTAAAAGCAGGGAGATGACAGTTTTCTGATGAATACTTCTAAACCAGGTTCAGTTAATGCAGATCTAATAACTAACACATCTGGTTAGAACCACTTGACTCCCTTTTCCCAAGCCATATGATATAATCAGGTTAAGAAGGCTAATGCTGGCTTCTCGTGCTGAGGAACAGTCTATATGTAGTCACAGAGCTACTTCTACAAGCTCTCAGCACATTTTTACTTTGCCCTTTGGTACCACTGTACCCTAGCTTTCCTTCTACTACCCCTTCAGTTCCTGCCCATCACCTCTCCAGCCTCTGCCAGTCTTGCTCCCTTGCATTCCTCTCGGCTGACCAGAGGCATTACTTTTGCATGTATGCAAAACTGGACAGGGGCATTACATTTTGCATATTTGCTTCCTGAACCTTTGATGCATCTGTCCCTTTCATCAGTTCAGCATTGTACCTCCAGTGTACCACAGAGCAGCTGGTTCCTAAAGAGTGATGCCTTTACAAAGAATAGTGGGCACAAATGTCCCTTCAGGAGAACCAGGAGGCACTTCCCCTGTGCTTTGATAACTTCAGGAAACAGGAGCTTCCTGACAGAGAAACAATTTAACCTCTGCTGGTGTCTGGCATCTGCTATCTTTGCAATGGAAAATGACTCATGAAGGTCAGACCAATACTGTAGTAGATCAGACTGAAGTCCACTGAGTGCACACACCTACCTCCTCATGATTATTTATTGGATAAGTTCCATAGAAGCTGAAGTGATCCAGAACATGCACATGCTTCCAGCTGTAAAGTACAGGTGAAGTTCTGCTCCTAGTAACAGTTTCCCATACACACATTGCAGCTGAATCTTGGACAGTCACCTACATCTCTCTCTAATTGCAAGTGGCATAGTCATCAATATGAAAACCACAATAATATCGCTGCCAGAATAAAGGAAATAAAAAGGTCCACTCAGTTATCCTTAGGAAATGCTCTGGGGCTTTCAGCCCGTGCTGGAAATGGAAAGCTGTATGTGTGGACATAAATCAGGACATTAATCTGAACCAAGTTACAGATGAAGTCCATCCATTTGCAACAGACAAATACATATGCAGCAGTGAGACCCAAAGGGGTGCAAATCTGACACGCTCATCATTGGCTGGGTGATTCTTCTGCAGGTTGGGCAAAGTAAAACTCATTTCTGTGATAATTCTTTATACCGTTTACTTTGGCCAATGCTTTGCAGTTTCTTTTGTTCACATAAAAAGATGAAAGCTCCATCAGAGGATGACACTGCTCATTACACAATCAAAACACAGGAAATTAAGGAAGAACAATTTCATCTCCAGAAATTAGCAAAGCCAAATATGAGATGTGCACATCAGCACATAGGCACATTTACTGAATATCACCTTGCTCTAACATCACCAGACACTTTAAAGAGAAAACAGCCTAATTTCTGGGTTATAATTGTCTCCATCTTTCTGACAATTGCAGGCAGTTCTAGTTCTGTCATTATTTCAAGCACATGGGCAGGCTAAGACTTGAATCCTGCCTACCATAGGCCCTCAAGCTGTAAGCTCCTTTCCACCAAAGTCAGATAGAACCAAAAGGAACCACCCTTATTATGTTCAAGTAGTAGTAATTGATGAATAATAGATCTGCTTCTAATCAAATGAAGAGGACTCTGCTGTGATGATACCTCTTTAAAGAATTAGTATCTCCACTGGAGCTTAGTGAGATCAGACTGAGACTGTGCATTTGCTGGAAGAGTTCATGTGTGTCTTCTGGCTCAGTGGACTCAACCAGGCATTCACTTGGCTCTTTCATTTCTCCTTGTTTATATGAAGTAAAGAAATGTCAATAAAGAGAAAACACTATACAGTGCCATAGTCACTTGGGCTCCATTTAAAGGAATCACAGCCTCATATCCAACATTCTTAGCAGAGAAACATAAATAAACTGTAAAAAAAAAAATTTACTTACCAGTAAAGGGAATGGTTTAGAGTTAACATAGCTTTTTCCTCTCGGTGGTTAGTATTAACAATTAACTAATGTTTGCATTGTTTCATGGTACTATTGCTATTGATCAAAAGCCATTCAAAAAGCAAAACTTATAATACTGTCATGGCATCTTTTAATACAAGATATCATTTCACTTATAGTAAAGCACAATTTGGTCACGTGGTGTCCAAGGCATATGGACTGCAACAGTTCATTAAGTATTATCAGCTTCAGATAGGTGGCAGGCTTTTGACATAAGTCTGTCATGTGATTCTGGTAATGAGAGCTTCCTATTACAGCAGTGTTGGCCTCCTCTCAGAGCTAATTGCTTCTGGTGTAATTGTGATGGAACTTGGTTCTGTTCTCACCTGTCTCCCAAACGTGGACAACAGTATCTGGGCTGTGCTTCTAAAGAGATGAGGAAAAAGCTGCTTGTCTGTGCCCAGCTTCTTAGTTCTGATTAATTTGCCTGATATCATTATACACGTTGCAGATACAAGTGATCATGTGCAAGTCATGTGTTATTCCTTACTGTACCCTGTGCTGCAGCTCCTTATCAATTTATTTCCCTGTCTTCAAAAACAGAAGCGTAGAAGTCTGCCTCAGGTGGTACCTTCGGACAGGTCAGTCCTGACTATGGCTGTGGCCCAATGCAGCTATGAACCTGAAGGAAATTCAGCTATCCGGCTTGTCAGAAGCAGTAAATACTATGTACTGCAAGAGGAACATTCTGGTTTGTGGAAAGTAAGGGATTTGGAAGGGTAAGTGTGCTTTGCAGAATATTTTTGTTCCAATGACCGTGGTCTTCCATGTCTCATCTTCATAGACTACAGTGCAGGCAGCCCTGGTACTTTACAGTATCTATGTGAGAATTACCTGAGTAGCACTAGAAGCTTCAAAGTCTTCTGTACAAATCTGTTTTCATTACCATCCTTAGCTGCCAGCTGGAGTCAGATCTACACCAGCCATTGCCTAGTATAATAGCTAAGAGAGTACCCAGTGGCCTTAATTTGATGTGCCTGAAGAAGGGCTTGTGTACACAGAAGCTATGTTTTTTTCCAACTACTTAGTTTAAGTGAATAACAGGGTAAAATCTCTCCTCACAAATGTTGCCTCTCTTGTATGCACAGGCCATTTTTAGACCAACACCATTACTATTGCAATAGCAGTGACAGCACAGGAGACCAGTGAGAACTGCTGAGGCACAAATCATTCGTCACTTCATTCTCTCCCCAGCTGGAGCAATATTTTCCACAAAGACAGGTCGCTCTCATCCTGCACAGTGTTTAATTATTCTCTTTGAGGTTCACAAGAGGAGGAATCCCCTTCAGTAACTTAAAATAAGGTCTTTTTCATTACTATCCAGCTGAGCCAGAAAAGAACATCCCTTCCCAAATTATTAAATGAGAAACAGCTTTACGAGTATGCTGGAGACAAAGGCAGTACAACAAACAGGAGCTGTCTGGAAGAGATAAGATTCCTTGTCTGTCTCATGGTGGATACTAGCTCAGTTTGACATTATATACTTGATAGAGATGTGGAAGGGAAGAAATTTTGAGTTAGAGGATGCCCAAATTCATTTGGAACAAGGTGAAATTACTTGACCCACTCATAATTCACTGATTAAGTTTACATCTTCAAGGAAACCAATAAAGCAACCTTAACTTTAAGGTAAAGTGCCTGCACTTTATAACTGACAGGACTGGCACACTCTTCTGGATGAAGAAAGCAGCACTCAACCCTGGCAGCTCAAACACCATCATAAATTAGTAAGCTGAGATACACTTTTAAATGCCTTCAGTGCATTGTCTATGGCTAGGTAAAGGCATGTATACCCACAGCTCAGCTTGAGCAAAGGGCTCTGCGATGAATGAAGGAGCAGAGAGAGAATATGAGAAAGGGGAGAACATTTACAGTTCTCCCTTTGACTTGAGAAACATTTGCAGTATTGATTCTATAATAAGAAAATCTTTAATTTCTGCTTGAAAAAAAAAAATGAAGGTCTTGTTTTCCTGAATGCAGTAGCAACAAACATCAGGACTTACCTGTTTCACCTGTTTTCATGTACTCTGTTTTCTTCTCACTCCACTGAGATCTTTGCTAAAGAAACTTCTCCTTTCAGTGTTCATCCATACTCAAATATATGATTTATTCCCCCTATTTATTTTTCTGATGGGCACAGCATACAGCTCACCCACTTACAACTACACATGCCTGTTGCCCCCCCTAACTTAGAACCACCATGCTGTGCTGATTGCTGCTTTAAATGGTAGCTCAGCTGTCTGCATTCACTTAAATTAGCTTCTCAATTGCATCTGGCATTGTGTCGGGAAGAGCGCTGAGACTTTCTGCGTTTGACCTTGGATACTCTGCTGCCACCTATTAGTCAATGGCTTCCTTCATCACAGCAACTGAGATGGCATGTAATGAAATTGTTCAACAGCTGCTCCATTCTTCCATATGATGAAGCCAATCACTGAGGGAGAAGCCATTTCAACAACTAGAAAAAAAAAAAATAGAGTGCTTCATTGAAATGTAATTTTCTAAAACAAATGATTCTGTATTTTTCTATATGGTAAGTAAAAGCATAAATGCTTTAACCATGAGCATTTCTGTTAGTGGCATTCTAAAAAGTGTCTCTCTAATTAATCCCTTTTCCTATTTTAGGTGATCAAATATAAGATGCAGTCTTGTACAATGACTAAACTGTGAACTGTTTATTTTGCAGGAATGAAGGCTTCGTACCAAGCACTTGCTTGAGAAAGTTATCTCTGAATGATGAGGAGCCAAGGTGAGTCAATATGCAGCCATCCACTGCTTAAATGCTTTCCTCACCACTCCAGTAAAGATTAGACAATATTTCTGGAATATTTTTCTTTCTAAATAACTTTCTGAGTACTAAGCATATAGTTTTCTGAAAGGTATAGAATCAGATAAAATTTTTCTTCTTGGCTCATACATTAATGCAAGAAAACATCAGCTGAAAATCCTGGTTTCATTTAAATCGATAGAGGTTTGCCACTGACTTCAGCGACACTGGGATTTCAATTTTTGTACTCAGCATTAAATCAGCCTTGCTAGCACCCCAATGCCTTTCTGTGTGTGTGATCAGTCCTGTACAGGGCAAAGGGAATCCAGGTCTGTTGAAGTGATAGATCAGACCCAGCTTTTCCTTTGAAGTAAGACGACACAACATTGTAAGCATTAAATGAATGCCTAAGGATTTGAATGAAAATCTGACAGAAAGATAGCAGGTTGTCTCAGAGTAAACCATAAGGACAAGATCCAGAGGTTTCCTTAAAAAAGACCCCTACAGTATCCTGTAAAAGGCAGAGGTTATTTTTCTGCCACATGAACTCCTGTTGTCTGTCATGCTAAGAACATTTATTTGGGGATTCTAGGGTTCTGCAGTTTGGGAAAAATTCCACATAAATTGTGAAAAGGTAGATGCAATCTCTTCATAAGGTCACTAAAGGGTTATGTAGTTTCACAGCCTGTTGCAGCATGTACAGAGAATATTTGGCTTTCCAACACATTGCACAGTAGAGGGGAAAGTCTGTTTAAATGTTTACTGAGTAATAAAAAAATCCAGACAATTAGATATTTCTCAACTTTTTGAAATATTCACCTTAGACCATGGCATAACTACTCAAACAATACACGCAGTATACATTTTTACTCAAGGGAGGTATTTTTCATAACTAGTTGTTCACGGGTTCTGTGTGTTGTTTTGTCTTTTCAGGCAAAACTCCAGTGTCAGTGAACAGACGTTAGCAGAAGAGCAGAGTATTGCTAAGTACGAGTGAGTACATAGAATATCTCCCCTTGACAACATAAAGATTCTTTGGGCTGAGATTGTTTTTGCACTTTATGTGTCCACTGTAGCTGGGGCAATGGTATCCTGTGCATGGCTGTCATAGTAATGCTAAAGGTTATAGATATTATCAGTAACATCACAACCACAGACTTCCAAAGGCATAAATGTATTTGTATTCAGGCAAAAAGCAAATAAACAAACAAAAAAGGCACTTGGACAAATCAGTCTAGTATGCTAATAAAAGGATGCTTTATAAAAGTGAACCACTATTAAAAAGGCTTCACTGGTGATCCCAGAACTGACCTGACATAGCATGTTCAACTTGTTTCCTCCATTTGAGATCCCTCAGATTACTTAATTATTGTGACAACCAGAAGGTTCAAGGTTAGAGGAGAATTAAGCACCTCCCAGCTTTTAGGGAGACAGCTGTGTCATGGTCTGCAGGGGTCAGGTATTTCTGACAGAGCTGCGTTAGAGCAGCAGGATCCTCCTCTAAGGATTTACTGTAAAAAGTCAGTCGCAGAGTGGGCCCAGATATCTCAGAGGGAGACCCACTGGATGGATGAGAGGAAATAGATGGGAACTATTGGTTTCCCTTTTATCTCATGGCCTAAAATCACACATGCAGGATAAGTCTTAAGTCTACCCCTCTGGCTTTTAAAAGCAGTTCTGAAAATATTGGCGATGTCTGGCATTTGTCACGTGTTTGCTGTGCCTTGTTGGGAAATCAGCTTGTGAATAATAGGACAAATATTTCTTCTTGCAGTTGGTATGCTGGTAACACCTCCCGTGCCCAGGCTGAGCAGCTGCTCCATCAGAAGGTCCTCCATACCCTTTATGGCTTGTATATGAGCAATCATGGAAATGCTTCTGTGTCTGTTGTCTTTGCTATGCTGTGTAGCTAGAGGATGCTGATGCTCTTCAAATAATTGTATTGTTACAGAGCTCTAGAAACCAGTAACAGAAGTAGAAGTGGATAGTGAAAGTTAGGACTGGAGTACCATATAAAGACTAAAAATAGTCCAAATATGATAGAGTGCAGCAAAAATCTTTCTGCTTATTCAGTAATTCAGAGATACTTTGGCAATAGAAAATACATCAGTCTAATTCATTATGTAAAGGAACGGAGTGTGGTGCAGAGAGCTCTTATTCAGAAGAGATGGATGTACCAGTGTTTAGGTCTTAGGAGATGTGCCACCCCTGGAGGGCACGTAAGGAAGGAGATGGGGTTAACAACTGTCCATCTCCACATTTATAAATCTCTAACTGTGAGACAACACCAAACCAAAATTACAGACTGCTTCATGTCTAGTCTGGGGTACAACTCACCTAGTTTTAAACATTTACAGTAGGATGCCCCAAGCAGTTGACTCATTTTAGTGGAGAGAACTATATATTTCCAAGGCGTAATTCATCTTGTGTTAAAGTAGTCCTTAAAGGAAGCCAGGCGAGCCATGTCTGCTCCTCTCCTCTGTGGACATTACAGTATAAAAGCCTAAAGTTCACTGAAATTAATCCAAACCTCATTGTTCCTTGTAACTTTGCTTTATTTTAATTAGGGGAATCAAGGTGCTTTTATGGTTCGGAAGTCTAGCCAAGCAGGAATGTACACTGTGTCTGTATACATCAAGTTCCCTGAGTAAGTACCCAAAGAATGTGGACCACTTCTATAAGTGTGTTATGAGCATGCTGCCTGTTGTGACTGGTCAAGAGCAAAAGATCTACATTGTGTTAAAGGTGAACCTCAGGTACATTCAGGTCATATTAATTATTTGAATTCATACACAACAGTGGGTCCCTGGGTAGGGAAATGGAGGTCCAGAATTGTGGCAGCTAAACATATGCACGTAACAGTCACATAACCTGGAGGAATAGTGGGGTGTCAAGAGTGAGAGAGAAGGGGGGGAAGGGGGATAGGAATAGGAGTGTGAAGGGGGGGGAAAGTGTTCAAAATAAGGTGTATAACCATTGCGAGGGCAGTGTATGAAAGTCTGGTGCTCTAGGTGTTAACTATGAGGAGGCAAATACTACCCACCAGGCTACATCAGACTATGTAGCAGAAGTCTCCAACATGCTAGGATCCTCTACTACAGAGCTAGCAGTGGTTAGGGGGGAAAAGAAGACGAAGGAAAATGTTAAGTCTTCTGGTGACATCTGCTACACACTTTGGTGTTTGTCCAGCTGGAGTGTTGCAGTTGATCCAGCAGCTAGTTACTCTGTTAACACGTGGGCTGGAGGGCACTTTGCAAGGCTCTGACATGTACTGCACTTTGTGATGTTTTTCAGCAGTAAAAAAGGGACAGTGAAACATTACCATGTGCGCAAAACCCCGGAGAACAAGTACTACCTTGCTGAAAATTACTGTTTCGAATCAATTCCCAAGCTTATATACTACCATCAGCACAACTCAGCTGGTAATACTTTATGCTCTTTTTACTCGATTGGCTTTGCTTTAATCTTCTGAACTTCTCAACATTATGGTGAATCTCTTCCAACACTGAATAATCTAAATATTGAAGCATCTTTTGGGAGAGTTTGGGCGGAACTGAATCTAACATATTCACAATCAATACAGTTGTTTTCCGTGCTGTACAGTGCTCTCTGGCATTGTGCTACCTCTTCTTGCAATACCTCTGCTGAACTAGCCCTTAAGCCCAGAAAATTTTCATTCTTGTGATGCAGTGGCTGCTGTATATTGAGTATTGAATATCTGTCATTACCTGGATAGCTGTAATATGGCAGAGAGAGGAGGGTGTTAGTTTCCCTGCATTTTCTTTGATTTCAGGAGGCTCGTGTGTATCTTGTGGCCTCTAAGAGGTTTTTTCTGTAGGTATGGTGACCAGGCTCCGGTACGCTGTGTCTACGCAAGCAAATAAAGTCCCGTCCACAGCTTCACTAGGAAATGGTATGAAGATAACTTTCCTATTTGAAACTGGTGTCAGCCTTAGCCACCAAGAAAAGAACAACCAGAAAGTCATGACTCTGACTACTTTCAGGCTTGCAGGTGGTTGCAAAATCTTTGTCTGCTGGCCCTTTCTGCTTGTGCATGCAGAAGGCAATGTGTGAGTTTGGGAAGGATGGGTTTTTTCAGTCAACAGCTCCTCCTGTAGTTTCCTTTTGTCCAGTGTAGCACTGAGACTTTATGGTTCTATGATGAAATAGGATTTCCCTTCCTACATATGCACCTAGTCTACATCCAGGTCAACATGAATGCAAAGGCATTTTATATTCACTTTTTATATTTTGCCCCTTTTAAGGCATTTTACATCAGGTCTCTGCAAGACTTTTCATGCTTCCTTCCCCGGTACATCTGAGTCATGGCCATTCTTTCCTTTGCCACATTACCTGGCACAGTAATACTTGTTGTCCCATCTCCTAAATGAAAATATATCAGCATTTGATGCATAAATCTTTCTCAAATCTATTTATAACGTCTAATCTAAGTAGTAACAAAAAAACACTTGTAGGAAGTGTAGTCTCCTTCCATAACTCAACCATGAAGCTGAGAGACAGGTACATTGCTTCAGTTCTGCGTCGTTCTGCATACTGCCAGAGATAACAACAGCATTACCTGTAGGGAGTACCGTGCTTGCATTTGTCCATTTTTTTGGCTAAAGGACTTTCTTTTGTCCCACCAGGACTCTGGGAGCTGAAACGAGAAGAAATTGTCCTGCTGAGAGAGCTAGGGAGTGGTCAGTTTGGAGTGGTGCATCTGGGAAAATGGAAGGGACAATACGATGTGTCCGTAAAGATGATTAAAGAGGGAGCAATGTCAGAAGATGAGTTCATAGAAGAAGCTCAAACCATGATGTAAGCTATGGCATTGCTTAATTATTTGGAAATCACCATGTCTCCAAACATCAGTCAGTAATGTACAGCACACACACAGGGAGGAGAATTTCCTCTTAAATGCAGCATTAAGTAGCACAGAGTGCATTAGGCACAAGATAAATAGAAAGCTGTTCTTGCCATCCTGCAGGTAGAAATGAGAGACAGATCAATACCTGAGAAATGCCAGAAATATGAACATGAAACTTGAAGTTGTCATTTCATCAATACTGAGTCTTCTTCTGATTGTCATCAATACTGAGCTCCAAAGTAATCATCAGAAGGACACTCAGATCTTGAAAAGAAATATCTGAAGTCTGAGACAGGAGCGTATCCAGTCTCAATATTTTTTTTCTGTATGTTTTATTAGGTTTTTTGAAGAACAAAGCTTACAAAATGCACAAGAATCTCCAATTATTATTTGATAATTTTATTTATTTCAGGAAACTTAATCATCCCAAACTTGTTAGACTGTATGGTGTATGCTCAAAATCATATCCCATCTATCTAGTGACAGAATACATGCCTTATGGCTGTTTGCTTAGCTACTTAAGGAGTCACGGCAAGGAACTACAACCCCTTCAGCTGCTGGAAATATGTTACGATGTTTGTGACGCTATGGCATTTCTGGAGAGCTGTCAGTTCATACACAGAGATTTGGTAAGCTGTCCTCTGGGAGAGAGTGGAACAGGGAAGGTGGAGGGATGAGCTAACACTGGGCAGTTCTAGCCTTCAGGATCAGCCACAGCTGCACTGGCTCTGTTGGCACTCATTGTGGTCTGCTGAACAGACACCCAGCTGTCTCACTGCAGGGTGGATCTTGATGAGCCCCACGGAACCAGAGCTGCCCAGAAGCCAGCATACTCTGCTTCAGAGCTGAGCTGACAGGTCTACAGCACTGCACACAGTGCTGCCTGCGTTCAGGGGCTCTAGCCTCAAGGATTCCTGCAGCACTTGGCAGCACAGACGTTCAGTTATGAACGAGTCCACTGAATTCAAGGGTTCTGTCCAAGGATGCTTGTAGCCCTCCAGGAGAAACTGGTGCAGCATTAAAGATATGGATCCCTGAGATTATTTTGTGATGAGTCAGGGATTTCTCTAACTGGGAGCTAACTCATATTTTAAAATATGTGCGAACACTACTAGGATAAAGTGGAATTTACTCCGGTGCTTTGCAAGCAGGAGCACAACTTGAAAGTACCTAGCTCTTTTAAATACATTTCTCTGACAGTTTACAAGCAAGGATTTCCAGTTGCTTTCGATGAAGGGATCAGGCCTTCCAAGGACTTGAGCCAAAAGTTTATGCAAAAGAAAGAATTCAAAGAATCCAAATTCAAGAATTCTGGCTTTGGGGAAAAAGGCTTTTATTTTATTGGCCTGTTAAAAGTGAACCTAGCCAAATTTCTGGTGCATTGTGCTCCGGAGTCAGTAGTAGTACTTTTCCTTATAACTCTAGATGAAAATATGCTCGAAGATTTGTGACTTTATGTTAGAGATTTGCTTAATTTTCCAATTTGTGATGCAGTCTTTTCTGGCAGCTTTTTAAACGTCCTGGTGATGCTTTCAAAGAATTGCCTGCATGCATAAAGAAAAATCCATAGTTGTTAAAACCATACCTAAACAATTTTCACACCCTGAGTCAGAAATGAGGAATATCACAAGCAGCAGAACTTGACTTGCAGATATAAACTCATTTTTCCAAAAACTGGCTGTGCACTGTGGGAAAACAGAAATAATACTTCAGCTTGATCTCAGGTTGAAAACTGTACTTGGCAAACTGTATCACAGAAATTAAAAAGCATGCAGGCAGAGAATACAGCCTTAGATAAATGTTCTCAAATGATGATTTGTAGAACTAGGCTTTTATTGGACTTTTCATAAATCAAGTTGTTCAAACCACCTTTCAGTGTTCCACTCTGTTTATAGTGCATTGCAAATAATCCAATCAATGTTGCTCACTTTTTGATGCTTCGATAAATTCTGAGACTACAGGAAAGGACTCTGGAGTACGACGTAATTTGAAAGACAGAGTTTAGCTTCTGGCTCTGTTGATGCTTTTCTAGGTGAACGTGGGTTTCTCACCTCTGTTTCCTCAACGTTTAATGTCCTAATTTGTAAAGCTGGGATAACAGCAAAGAGTGTTTTGCAATCAGTAGTCAAAAAGTGAAGGAAAAAAAAAGGAGCTACTTGCTATTCCTTTACAGTTGCAAACTTAATTGCTTCAAGTAAAGAATTGCTTCAATCAAAGAATGTCGTTATTCATTGAAATGATAGAGGACAGAAATTATTACTACAAATTACTGAGACATGAAGGTTTTTGCTCCTCTTTGTAATATTTCCACTCATCTCTTTTCTCATTTCTCTAATAAAGGCTGCTAGGAACTGTTTGGTTGACAGCAATCTCACTGTGAAAGTGTCTGACTTTGGGATGTCTAGGTAAGTAAAAGAATTGGAAGTCTTGTGAAGCTACGATGTTAATATGATGGCACTGGCTCTATTGGGCATAGTAGAAGGTTCTAACAGCTTCTCACAGAAGCTCCTCCTGTAGCCCCCCTGCTACCAAAACCTTGAGATGCAAACCCAGTAGACGACTGTAAATCATTATAGGGTTAGAGTTAAGTTGTTGTGCTGTCTCAGAAAAGTTAAGGCTTAAAGGCCAATTACAGCTGAAACATTTCATGAGTCATGGTTGTTAAAGAAATCACAATGTTTAATGTACCAGATTTTCATCTAATCTGGGGGCCAAACACCTTAAGAACCTCAGTGAGAGAAGCTGAAGAGGATAGGCAGCCTAGAGAGCATGTCCTCTGAGGAACAGTTACAGAGCTGATGGAGCCAAATAAATCTTATCATTGCTGGGTGATATAACAGCAGAGATCAGCCATGTACTGTAGCTTGGGAAGTTCAAGCTGGATAGTAAGAGAAATTGTTTTGGGAGCATAGTAGAACAGTGAAATATCTCAGTCAGGGAGACTACAAAAGAGCAATCTTTGGAGGCTGTTAAGACTTGGCTAGGCAAAGCCATGGCTGACCAGATCTTCTGTTGGCAGTAATTCTTTTTGAGCAGGATGCTGGCTAGGTGGTCTTAAACCAGGTATTTCTATGATTCTGCATTGTTTCTCTAATAATTTGATAGCAGTGATCTGTTCTGGAGATTACAGCTAATGCCCCTATCAGGTATCCTTCAGAAATTGGGGATTCTGCCCAGGATTTTCTTAAGGAACCTTGTGAAGCACAAGGAAAAAGCAGTAAATAGTATCTCACTGTAACTCGGTCATGTTTGGCTCTTGCCTTGCAGGTATGTTCTGGATGACCTGTACATAAGTTCACTAGGAACCAAATTCCCAGTGAAGTGGGCAGCACCGGAAGTTTTTCAGTACACCAAATTTAGCAGCAAGTCAGATGTATGGGCCTTTGGTATGTATGGAATTTGATGTATTTTCATCTATGGCACTATGCTTGGATTTCTTCAGCCCACTAAGCAGAAATAATAGACATTTACACACTGAAGGAATGTAAAAAGCAGTTATTTGGATGCATTTTTATGCATCCGAGCCCTATCTTCTTTGGATTTTTTTTTAGCTGTGCTGTTTTTCTCTTAGGCACATAGAAACTCTGTCCACTCCCCATATATATGCTTTAATGTGGTAAAGTAAGCTGGCAGTGGAGATCAAATGGTACCTTTGTCAAGTCTAGACAATAAAATTAAAAATAAATAAAAAGGAAAATTTATCAGCTGTCAAGTTGAGGAAAGATTGGCAACCCACTGTTCTTGACAGTGAGCAATGGTGAATAAAGCAGATGAAAGGATTTCCAAATGCTGGGCTTCTTCTTATCTCTAACTTCAGCTAGTCTCCCAATATGACTGACTCTGGCAGAAAAACATCTCATTCATGACCTTCTGATAATATTCATGCCCTGATTATATACATGATCAAATCAGAAGCTAGATTTTTCAGGTGATAGGTTTTCTTTTTTGCTCTTATCAATGAAATTCTGTTCCCAGGCTTTATTGTCATTAACTTTAAGATTGCCATTAACTTCGATAAGAAATATTGTTTTTCCTTATCGGGTCTTTTCTCCTTTTAACACTCTCTGTTGAGGGGAGAGTGGAATCTGTCTATTCTTGTTCGTTGGGTTTTTTAACTAACGAGTCTTTAAAGGGTTAAAGAACCAAACTAATGCATTCATATCCCAAAACTAGATGTCAGAGAACAAATAATCTTGGGTTTTTTAATGTTATTATTGGGGAAATCTGGAATTCAGCTACCGTTTTATTCTGATCCCACTGTGAGACTACAATGCTCCCATCTCCAAGCTGGAGGGAATTCAAATATCCAATAAATTTATTTTTAAAAAGTAAAATAAAAGTACTGCCAGTTCTGTTTTCAAGGGTTAGGGCTGGGTTGTCCAACAGGCAAATGACAGATGCTCTCTGCTACCCACTCTCCTTTCCCAAAGGGGAAGAAAGGAAATAAAGGAGAGATATTTATGCATTGGTAAAGAAAACTAAACCAGTTTTAATAAAAATAATTATAACCTGAGTCCTCTGCTTTGCTGACTCTACAGTAGTGTTCAGGAATAATTATGGGAAAAACACTGCAATCCTTTTTCAG
>JANHFX010008099.1:0-10175 GCA_027560015.1 Chloroceryle amazona
CTGACGACCACCACCAAAAATTACTGCGCCTGCTCAAAGGGGAGGAGACCTCATCTGCATGTGAAGCGGGGATAGATGATGTATATGTATAGGCACATTACGAATCTATTGAATATTAAATGTTTAACCCTATAAAAAGCTGTACGAGACGGCCTGAGACACGCACGTTTTATGGTGGGGCAACCCCCCGTGCGTCCAGCGCTGTTTACTTGCCTTTTATTACCCTCATCAATAAATAAACCCTTTAAAGTTCAATTGACTGAGAATTTATAACAGCATCGCTGCACTCGCGCCCCTCAACCGGCAACCGCAGGGAGGGGACTCCTCCCACCCCTTCCCCCCCCATCCTTCTGGGGGCTGCAAACACTGACAGACAGCGAGATAACTAAGACTGGCGATCCTTCTCCGGCCGCAGTAAAATCCGTGCCGAAGGAGAAGCGAGAAGGCTTTGCTCCTCTCCCTGTTTTCGTCGTTGGCTCTCCAACTCCTTTCCGGACCTAGGGTATGAGAGGGGATCTCCGAAAATGAACAGAGGACGCGGATCTCTGTCCCACCCTCTTCCTGTAGCAGGAAGCCGTTTTTTATGAGATTTCCCCTGGCACACACACTAACTCCCGAGGAGATGCAAGGAAGCAATTTCAAAATGCAGCAGCGGGCTGACAATCTCCCCTTCTTCGCCCACAGCAAAGCGCAAGGACACCTGGCTGCTGCAGACAGACAGTGGAGGACAATCATACAAACACACGCACTCCTCCGAGGGGCTGGAGAGAGATGGAGGTCTCCTCCACGATGAGTATCGAAGATCAAGGGTGGTGCAGGGAAGGGGCGGGGGATCCGGAGACAGGAGGAGGGGGAGAGCCCAGCTCCCGCAACAAGGGGAGGAGGAAGGAGGGACCATGTCGGTGTGATGGTCCGGAAATCCCGTGATAAAAAGAGGGGCGCCCGGAAAAAGTAGGGAGAAGGTTTGTACTCGTTCTGTCTCATCCAATCCACACCCGCAACTTCCTCGGCAGCTCTCAGGCACATCGTCGTCGGCCGGAGCCTCTAGGAGTGGAGCGGAAGGAGCCGCCGCAGCCACCTGCCTCTGCCGCCGAGCGAGGTATCAGCGCCGGGGCGGGCGGGATGTGCCGACCGGCGTGCGGAATCGCAGTGAGGAGAGGCGGTCTGTGAGCACTCAGGGATCGGGGAAGCCTTCGTACACCTAGGTGCTGGCGGGCCGCGCAGCCCCAAGGCATGGCTGTGTTTCGGTACCGGAGCCGGTTCCGGGCCGCGGGTGGCAGCGTACCCCGGAGCCGAGCCTGCTGCTCCCCGAGGCTGGGGCCAGCAGAAGAAGGCGGCAGTCTGCGCGGCGGGGCTACTCTGCTGCACCTGGGGTTGGCTGGTCTCAACCTTGAGCCTTCCCAGCTCTTTCTGAGGAGCTGCAGCTCTAGCTGGCATTGCAGTGGGGACTTTCTGGGCTGAGGTTTCTGAGGGGTTAGGGTGGGGGAGCCTGCTCCATATCTGTGGTCTTCATCCTAACTCCCTGACTGCATCTGACTGCAGACTTCGTCCCTTCCCCAACCAACCCCAACCCGGCTGGTTGGGGCATTTGGGTTATATCTCCAATACACAGCCAACTTCAAGAAGAGGGCCTGCAGTTCTTGTCTCACTCCTCACAGTGCCAAAATGTTCTGCTTCCCCACTCCTCTCCAACTCATCAAGCACTATAGGAGGCTCCAATCATATTCAAGCAGAGCTTTCAAGTTTAGCACCTACCAGATAGACATCTGTAATCACAAACGAATTTACAGTGTAAAGACCACTGCAATCAGAAGGAACCTGCCACAGACTACCCCTCTGTATGCAACACTGCATAAATCCTACACTGCTAAAAAAATCGTTTTCTGACTGACAGGTTTGTTTGTGTATATGTCTTAACAATAGAGGCATATCGTTATATTATTGGATAGACAGGGCTAGACACAGCAGGAGAAAGACCTAGCAATCACAGCCCACAACCTGGGCCAGAACTGTTAGCCATTTCCTGATTATCACATCCATGATCCTGGTTTCAAAACTAGATTCCTTTGAGAACTGAGAAGTCCACAACTTTAGTTGGCCCTGGGAAAAACATGCTGAAAGAGTTCCAGTTTTGATCAGTCAATATTTCTCAAGATTTATGACTATGCTGGGAAACTCATGAATACCTTGGTTGTTGAGGCCTAGTATTGATAGATATCTAGCAGATGGGACAGAATATGACAAATGACAAATATAGCATAACAAATAATGGTGGTAAGGACAATCTTTATTCAGAGAGCTAAGGAGAGCACATAGAAGATTACAATTTTTCATAGAATTATAGTATCATAGAATACCAGAATTATAGTATCATAGAATACCAGTGTGGAAGGGACCTCAAGGATCATCTAATCC
Source organism: Chloroceryle amazona (assembly GCA_027560015.1). Classification (NCBI taxonomy): domain Eukaryota; kingdom Metazoa; phylum Chordata; class Aves; order Coraciiformes; family Cerylidae; genus Chloroceryle; species Chloroceryle amazona. The sequence goes on from JANHFX010008099.1 coordinate 2,416, forward strand.
AACCTTTCAAGGTAAAATAAAATTTTAAATAAATAAATAGTTTAAATGAGATGTCCCAGCATCTGTATAGCTGAGTCTTAAAACTGTCTGAAATAGGGAAATCAATGACTTCCTTTGGGAGATTATTCCAACGTCTAATTGTTCTCATGGTGAAAGTTTTTCTCCTGAAGTCTAGTCAGGATCTCCCCAGAAGTAACTTGTACCATGTGTTTGGGCACATATTGGCTGTCAGACTAATTTCTCAGTGAACAGGCAACAGTAATCACAACTCATAACCTGTGAAAGCATTTTAAGAAGGCATTGCTCTGATGGTGTAGAGGTTAACAATGAAAAGTAGAAGGTAGATTTGTGTATTTCATCTAGGAGATCTTAGCAGCCTCTTTTTCACAGATGAGGAAAAGAAGGTATGTGGAGGTGGAAGGAATAGATAATTCAGCAACTAGAGATGATACCATTAGCAGAAGAAAGAGCAGAGTCAGGTTAGTCAAGGAAAGAAATATAGATTCTGAAGGATATTGAATATTCTTCATGATGAACAGAAGTAAAACAGTGGATTAGAGAGTTGTTAAGTTGGAGATGTGAGTGATAACCAGCTTTGGCAGCTGCTGAGGCCTGATGTCACTCAGGTGGCTCCAGGCTCATGTAGCACTTTGGTCAGATATTCTAGCTGTTGAAACCAGTAACCAACAATACCATATCCTTACCAGGGACACAGCAGTGATGACTGAAGTAATCAGTGGCTCTCCAGGGCAGTTGTTTTGTGTGGGGAGATGAACTGTAAACAAACAGTCCTATGGTTCAGGGCATGGTCTAGGTTGGAGAGTATCTTGCAGAAGACCAAGATATTAAGCATGTGAAACAAACACCAAACTCCAGTCCCATTGAACAAGGACTCACTTGCCTGATTTGTATATGCTATTCTGCCTGGACTTAGTTCAAATGTGAAATACAAAACTAGACTCAAAAGATTTCTTTCCTACCTTCATGTTCTGACTTAGTGATATTAATTGTGGACTCAGTTAATTAGTCTGGTCCTTTGAATAGGTTCTTCAGAAAGTCAGACTCAGTATCAGTGTATTTGCATTATACAGGGTTATGAATGGGGAAATGCTGAGAATTACAGCTCTTCCAGGCTAGCCAGAATCTGTGCCAAAAACTGTAGCCTGGTCTCACTATCAGGTCTGTAGAGACACTGTGCTCAACAGATGTGACAGAATCTTCTTCACAAGAAGTTTAATTAAGGTCATCATGGTATGCCATAAAATAAAGTTCCCCGAAAGTGTAGAGATTTAATTATGATCACATTTGCTTTGACAGCACATTTGTGAATTGTATGTAACCTGCTTATTACTTTGACTACCAGTAAGTAGGATTAAACCATTTTTCTACAGAAGTAAATTAAAGTTGTCTCAAAGCTAGGTTCTGGTTATTTATTTTCTAAGTAGTTGCTTGGCAAGACTAAGCTGATGACAGTTTATCTTCCTGCCTTATCATAATTACCATGAAATATGTAGTCTTAATACTCTCCTGATTAGCCCACAAAACTGAGGCACAGCATGGAGTGAATAAATGCAACTTAGATTTTTATCTTGTACAACTGTTTGTTTTTTTTTTTTTTTTCATAAACCCTACCACATTGTTTAGTTTATTCAATTGTCTGAGTGCTTTTCTGGAAAATCAGGGTAAATCTCTGATCAGGATGAAAGAATCTAGAAAATCAGGATCTAGAAAATGAGAAGCTTGCTTAAGTTTGGTATGGGGGATGGAGAACTGCCTGGAGAATTCTAAAAACAAGTTGCATAATGAAACTTGTTGTGGTAAGTGGTGTACAATCTGGCAGGACACCAGACACTACTAGTGTTCCTTGGAGCTCAGTTTTAGAGCTTGTTCCTTCTATGTTTCTATGACTGACCTGGACACGGGTGCTGAGTGCACATTAAACAAGTTTGCCAACAATATTATGTTAGGAGGAGTTGTTGATTCCATTAAGCATAGAGAGGCCTTACAGAGAGATCTTCATAAATTAGGGCATTGGGAATCACCAACCATATAAATTTTAACAAGAATTTTTTTTCACAGTTCTGCTCCTGTGCTGGTGTAATCATGGATGTATGGATAGATTTGGGGAGTAGAGGCTGGAGAATATCCCCGAAGAAAAAGATTTAGAGGTTTTGGTTGATGGTTAGCTCAGTGTGAGTCAACAGTGTGCCCTGGAGGCCAAAAAGACATTAAGGGATGCATTAAGCACACTATAGCTAACTGGTGGAAAGTAATGATTATCCCACGATAGTCAGAATGGTGCAGCTTCACCTCAAGTGCTGTGTGCAGCTTTGAGCTCCACACTATAAGGATACAAAAATATTAAGATATGTCCAAAGGAGGTCAACAAGGACTAGAGGGCATGATTTTGAGGAGCAGATGAGGATAGTAGTTTTTTTCAGCTTAAAGAGGAGACTGAAGAGTGACTTCATTGCTCTCTACAGCTTCTACATGAAGGGGAGTAGAGAGGGAACTTCTGATCCCTTCACTCTGGTGTCCAGTGTTAGGACATGAGGAAACCACTTCAGGATGCATCAGGGGAAGCTCAGATTGTTTATTAGGAAAGGATTCTTTACTGAGAGGGTAGTTTAAGCACTGGAGCAAGCTACTTAGGGAAGGAGCCTTAAGCCTGTCAGTGTTGAAGAAGGGTTTGGACACTGCTGTTAGATATATGGTTTAATTTTTCCATTGCACTGTGTGGAGTCAGGAGTTGGACTAAATGTCCTTGTGGGTCCCTTACAACTCAAGACATTATACAGTTCTATGATAACTTAGGTAAAAGAGCTTTTTCCCCCATTGTCAGCTGTTTGGATTTCTGTAGGACCCATATGAGAAACACTTTATCAGACTTTTCCACCTTCCTGCCCTCATACTACCTCAGGTTTCACCAGGGCAGATGTCATGTGCCTGGTCTGTAGAGGTCTAATTTGGTACTCAATTACTGCTGCGCTTCACGACAGCGCTGCTGCTTTGTGAATCTGGACCTTGGACCTCATTGGACCACATCTTCCACGTTGGACCACGTTGGACCATGTCTTCCAATCCCAGGGAAAATGTCCTGCTCTGTCCAAAGTGTTTCCTCTGTAACATTTCACAAGGATCAGAAGAAAGTAGTTTCTGTAGCCTAGTCAGCTACCTCATCTTTACTCGGGACAGCAGTTGCTGGCATGTATCTGTGTTCACAGAGATGTCCATGAAAACAGTTCTGGAGTCTGCTGCCAAACCACCTAACTGGATTCTTTATCTGAGCTATCAAAGATGCATTTCCTCAGTAGGACAGTCCTTTCCCCAGGTTGCAGTTCTGTGCTTGTACAGGTGTCCTGGATTCAGATAGGATGGGGTTACCAGAAACTGGGAGGTGGCCAAAGCCAGTATAGACAACAGAACCAGGTTATTCAATACCATATTGATGTCATGCCTGCTATATAAGGACAGAAGCCAGGCCAGGCCACTCAAAGTCAGTCTGGGCTGTCACTGTAGTTTCAGAGCTAGTCTGGCCTGTACAGTTTATATCACTTGCTTTATATATTGTTTCACTACTCTTATTGCTATTATTGCTGAATATTTATCATTTTGCATTGTTCTATTTAATTCTTCTTATCTCAACCACCAGAGGTTTGCATTTCTCTCCCTATTCTCCTTCCCACTGAGAGGGTTGGGGGATGGAGTGGAGAGGGGCTGGGGGGTGAGTGAGCAGCCGTATGTTGCTCAGCTCCCAGCTGGGTCTAAATCACAACAACAGACTAGGAGAGACCCTTTAATTTGCCACAAGATACCATGACAGATGTTTCTTACTTTTATTCTGTCTGTGAGTAGTTAGACTCATGCATGTGTACCAAATATAAGTGCCGGGGAAAGACTTCAGATGTTGGAGAATTGAACACAGGACTTGATTAAACTTTCCTCATGTTAAAAAGTATCAGGCAGAGAAAGAATACATGCCAGTTAAGTGAGGAAAGGAATAAAGGAGCCTTCCTGAGCATGTTTGTTTGAGTTGTCACAAGAGGTATTTGCTCCTTGGCAGAGGTCATAGAATCATAGAACCATAGAATGTTTGCATTGGAAGGGATCTTTAAAGATCATCTAGTCCCTCTGTCATGGGCAGGGACACCTTTCACTAGACCAGATTTCTGAAAAGACTTTTCAACCTGAGTTTAAAAACACTTCAAATGATAGGGCATCCAAATTTCTCTGGGCAGCCTGTTCCAGTGTCTTATCAGCCTCATAGTAAAAATTTCTTCTTTATATGTAAGCTAAATCTACCCTCTTTTAGTTTAAAATGGTTACCTCTTGTTGTATCACAGACCATGGTTAAAAAAAAAATACATATCTCCATCTTTCTTATAAGTCTATTTTATATCAAAATACCACAATAAGGTCATAGAATTATAGAATGGTAGTGATTGGAAGGGACTTCTAAAGATCCTTGAGTCCAGCCCCCCACACCAGAGCAGGATCACCTAGGTGGTCACTCCAAGGTCCTTCTCCACAGAGCTGCTTTCCAGCAAGTCAACCTCTTAACCTGTACTGGTGCATGGTGTTATTTCTCCCCAGGTGTAGGACTCTATACTTAACTTTGTTGAACATCAGGTTCCCCTCTGCTGAGCTCTCCAGTAGGTCCAGATCTCAGTGAATGGCAGCAGAGCCTTCCAGTGTATCAGCCACTCCTCCCATTTTTGTATCATCAGCAAGCTTGCTGAGGGTACACCCTGGCCCTTCATCCAAATCATTGATAAAGATGTTGAGTAAGACTGGATGGACCCAGCACTGACCACCGGGGAACACTGCTAGCTACAGGTCTCCAACACCACCAATCCCGGTACCAACTCCTGATGAATACCACTTGTCACTGGTCTCCACTTGGTCATCAAGCTGTTGACTGCAGTAGTTTGAGTATGACCATCCAGGCAATGCCTTATCCACCAAGTGGTCCATCTGTTAAATCCATGTCTCCAATTTAGAGACAAGAATGTCATGTGAGACAGTGTCAAATGCTTCACACAAGTGGATAGGTAGGTATTATCAGTTGCTCTTCCCTTTTCTACAAATGCTGTAACCCCATTGTAGAAGGCCACCAAGTTTTTCAGGCATGAAAAACAGACAACCTCTGCCCTTATCCAAACTGGGGAAGCTACCTTTACTTGCCTTCTGCCTCACTGCTCTGCTGGGTTATAGCAGGAGGATCAGCCAAGATCCAGCATTTTCCAATAGCCCTGTTTCTTCACAGAGTTGGCTGTTCCTGAGGGATCACCATGGTCAGGTGTCTGATCATAAAAGAAGTCTGCTGGTGTCAGAGCTCCCTGTCCCAGGTCTTCCCTGATATTTCAGCGAGAGGCACTAAACATTCCTGAAACAGCCTTCCCTATTCTCCTATTCTTGTTTAATATTAATTTGTTACTTCTTCTATGTGCACACACACAGAGTATTGATGCCAGTGGATTTGGTCATTTCTCAGCACTTGGAAACAATGAAAACACTTTCACTCAAATAAAAAGCCAAGGAACCCAGAGTTGGACACAGGAGACTGAAAGCCCCTTTTGTGGATTACCAACTGCCAGAAAGCAGGCCTATGGCTTCACCTCCCTCATCTGTGGTGAGTAAACAATGACTGCCTTGTTGCTTGCAAGGAACAATTTGGCCTCAGTTTGACTGTTTGCTTATCAAGCACTGTAGGAATGAATTTGTGTGTCTGAGAGACAGGGGAAAGTCTGAAGGAAGGAGGACTTTGTTCTCTTCTTGCTGGAAGGGATTCAGGTTAGGGAATACTTAAGTAAACTAGACATACCTAAGGCCATGGGCACTGATGGGATGCAGCCTGAGTGCTGTCTCCCATAAGATCCTCAGATGTATGGGCTTGAGTAGACAATGAGGTGGATTGTAAACTGACTGAATAACCAGGCCCAGAGGGTAATGCTCAATGGCACAAAATTTCAGGCCAGTAACTAGTGGTACACCTTAGGGATCTAGAGTGGCTACAATACTGATCTGGAATCTTTGTTAGCGATCTGGAGGATGGAGTAGGTTGCACCCTCATCAAGTTTGTCAATGGCACCAAACTGAGAGATGTGGCTGACACACCAGAGGGTTATGCTGCTGTTTAGCGGGACCTTGACCTCATACAGTTCAGCTAAAGGAAGTGCAAGGTCTTGCACCTGAGGAGGAGTAACTCCATGCATCAGTATATACTGGATGCCAACTGGCTCGAAAGCAGCTTTGCAGAAGAGGACCTGTGGTCCTGGTGGAAACCAGGTTGAATACGAACCAGCAGTGTGGTTTGTGGTAGGCAAATGAGCCTAGGAGAAGTGTTGACAGCAGGATGAGAGAGTGATCTTTCCCCTCTGGAGGGTGCCTGAGGAGAGAAGGATGCTGGGCTTCTGCCGAGGCTTCCCGGCTGTTCTGGGATAAACCAGCGCTGAACTGCGCCGATGGTCGTCAGGTGTGCTGGAGCCCAAGACTTTAGAACCGCACTTTGTACAGTCCGTGCTGTCATCCCTGCAGGGCAACGTGGGAGACAGGGGTCTGTATGCAGGGTACTCCCGTATCTCACGGAGCCATTTCTCTGTTGGATACTACCTGTGCACACACAGCAGTTAAGATATACAGACAGCCTTACTGCTGGTAAGCCTACTTTGTGGATACTACCAGCTAGTAGTAATGACACCTTGTGTTTATAACATTGCCAGGATTACCCATATCTGTTCAGAACAACTGGAACCTGCGTCCGTCTCAAGGGAAGGGGTCTGGGAAGCATGTATAACACCTGCATCAGATAAGCCAGTCTTCCAAGCACAGGTCTGAAAGACAGCTGCAGCCGAAACTTTGGAAATGTGATTCCAGCTTCTCCTTGAATTTTCTTCACATACACCACTTCAAGGCTGTGTCTTGCTGTGGCTTGTTTGCAGCTGTACCTCTGACCTCTTTTAGGTTTAGGACCTTCATGTTTGCCCTGTCTGAAGGGAGCCCTGCAGATGCCCTTCTCACACAGGGCCCTGAGGTGCTGTAGGCAGCTCTTTGACCCCTGACATTCAGTGTCATTTTGGCATACTCGCAGTTCTTTTCTGTCTTCTGATTTCTCATATGTAGGTCTTAGTGTTTGCAGAGAAATTACTGATCTCCAGACATTCTGTTCTTTCCTGCTTGTTTTTCCCGAAACACACACTCTCAACCTTAGACTTGAATTTATAGCAGAACTCCAGTAAGCATGTTACTGTACAGCATCTGTGCATTTTACTAACTGATTCTTTCTCTGTGACAAGATTTGTGCCTATACAGAAACAATGCAACAGTAGAGACAATGACTATTGCTGATTTTTTTAATTTTTTTTTTTAGCTTGGGATCAACATGCCATGATAATACCTCATTTGGTTCATCCCTTTTATAGGGATAGCAATTTGTATTTTTTTACATTCTGCTAGGACAGTATGTTTCTAGCTGCTCATTTATCCTGTTATACATCCATGTCCTGGTTTTGTTGAAAACAGAACTAATTCTGTTCAGTGATTTTACTTTTCAGTTCACTACTTCTAACTAACAGCACTTTCTGAACATAGAAACATGTTTTCACAGACAGTGTCTGCTGCTAGCAGTGATAATAGCCCATACTTATATTTACTACCCAGAACTGGTATGCACATCAACGCCATTGCTGGATGGTGTGTACCACACAGGGGGGTGCAGAAAGTAAAAGACCGCACCTAGGAAGGAGCGGACAGGGCAGATG